>CM053757.1:2860212-2896295 GCA_028658305.1 Pachyuromys duprasi | reverse complement strand
TTCCTATATGTGGGCAGTTAATTTCTTCTCCATTTCTTTGAGGGCCTTGTTCATTTCCTCTTTTTTTCTCTCCTCTTGTTCCTCCAATATCTGCATAATCAAAGCTTTAATATAATTTTCCTGTGTCTCCGCTGAATTAAAAACTCCACTGCTTTTGGGTGTTTCTGGTGGGGCCATGGTGTCCTGATTTTTGTTGGGTGAGTTCTTTCGCCGATTTCTGGGCATTTGTTTTTATATAATCAGGGAGCTGTTTGTGCTTTAAGGGTGTATTTCAGTCTGAATCTGTCAATCTCTTGTGTCAGGAGTATTCTTCAAGAAGATTCGGGAGTTTTGATGGTTTGTTGGTGTGTGTTGTGTCTCAGTTGAACTCTGTTGTGGGCTCTGTGTACCCGGTTAAGTGCTCTGTGCTAGAAGCTGTGAGCACTGCAGGCTGGTCACCCCTCTGATCTGGAGTCTTTACTCCTCATTCTGTGCTAGAGTCTGAGTGTCCAGGTTTGAGATGTCAGCTGGGGGCTGTGCACTCTGCCCTGGGCTTGCTGCTGAGGGCTCTCCCCTGGAATGGAGATTTGGTTCCTCCTTTTGGGCCAGGGGCTGTGCACCACGGTCTGAGATGATATTTGGGGCACACACAGTGGGTTTGGGTTGGTGTGCATCCGCTGTATGCAGGCCTGTCTGAAATGGTGTCCGAGGCCTTCTCTGTCTCGCCCGTGGACAGACACCCTAACTGAGGTTTTTGCTGGCGGATGCATGCAGCTTTCGCCCTCAGTGTGCAGTCTGGTCAAGACGGTCCCCGGAACCTCTCAGTCTGTGGTGGTTCTGGCGATCGGTGCGTGCCTGCCGCATTCCAGTGGGTTGAGGCAGGACTCGGGTTCCTCCCAGACCCGCCGGTGGACTCATACACTGACTGAGTTTTTGCTGGCGGAAGTGCAGAGTGCAGACTGGTCAAAACGGTCCCCCAATCCACTCAGTCTGGGGTGGTTCCGATGATTGGTCTGAGCCTGCAGCACACCCTTGGGTTGAAGCAGAACCCGGGTGCAGTGTGAGCTCGCAGGGTGCAGTTCAGTGAAAACAGCATCCGGTTCCTCCTGAGACTGCCCGAGAGACTGTGTGATCCAGTGTATAATGGCGGGTGCGGGCGCCCAGTGCGGCTGCTCGTTCAGATCAGAGCTGTGCACCGCTGGTCACCCGGAGATTTTTCTGGGGAATAACTGGGTGTCCCTAGGGTTTTCCCACTTGATTTTCTCACCGTAGGAGTTCCGCTCACCTGGCAATCACAAATGCTGGCGTTTTAGGTCCCAGAGTTCAGTCTCCTGGTCGATGCGTTGTTTCTGCTGTCCTCATCCTCAGGCACAGTGTTCTCTCGTGGCAGCCATCTTGGATTCTCCCATGATCTACTTTTATAACTCTGAAAAAATATCCCATGCCCATTTGCTACCAACCACTGCCCTAGACTAGGCAACTAAGCATTTGTTTTCTTGCCCAGAGCTTTGGGCTCTAGTGGTGTCACATGCCAACAGAAGGAGCTGGGAAGCTCATTTTTTAAAGAGCTTGTGTGGGATTGCTACTATTTCTTCCTCATACAGTTCTAGAAAATTCCCAGTGAAGCATAAGCTTTGATGGAATATTTCAATTATTAACTCTTTCTTGCTATTGGCATGCTCATACTTTCTATTCATCCTTGAGATAATTTTTATAATTTTTTGCAGAACGTACAATTGTTTAATTGGTTGAGGTAAGGCTGTTTTCTTGTAACTAAAAACATCTGGTCGCCTCTGTGGTGGCACATATTCATAATGCCAGTACCCACGAAGCCAAGGCAGAAATATTACCATAATCTTGATGTCAGCCTGAGATACAGTGAGACCTGGTTCCAACTACTTCCCTTTTACCAGTAATGAAGGGATTATTTTTAACAATAGACCAGAATGAAAATAATGAAAATGATTCCATTTTACTTATTTTGGATATGTGGCCATAAAAATGAGCCAATGAGCTCAGAAATAAATAGTCTCTAATTTACAGCAAAACATTAGTGTGCTGTGTCCTGTTTAATTCATGTGCCGTTCTGTGGATTCCCAGGAAGGCTTTTCTTTACTGTTCTGGGCTGTAGAGGCCCCTTGCTCCTGTACATCACAGTTCTTGCTTTCACCCTATCCTGCCTTTGGTATTACTCTCCTGATGCTCTGTGCTACCCCACATTTTCCTAAGGAACATACAGTCATCTCCATCTCTTCTACCATCCCCCATCCTAAGCCACTGTCTAAATACACTCACATATTTAGAGTACTTTTTGGTCATTTTCTGGTCACCTCTTATTCATTAGGAAATTTACAGTGTGTGTTGGGGGAAAGAGAGGGAGAGGGAAGGAGAGAGAGAAGGGGAAGAAGGAAGAGGGGAGAAGGGAGGGAGGGAGGGGGAGAGAGAGAGAGAGAGAGACAGAGAGACAGAGAGACAGAGAGAGACAGAGCGCCATTAGAGGACAAAAGAGAGCAGGACACAGTTGTTGGAGATATGAAGTTAAATAAGCTCCCTCCAGAGAAGGACTAGATAGATTTTAAAGGTTGCATTGGCTATGGATATGGTTGGGAAGGTCAAGGAGGAACGAAGACCAGGACAGGAACTTAAACAGGGTAGGAAGCTGGAGGCAGGAGCTGATGGAGAGGCCATGGACCTAGATTGCTCACCAGCTTACTTCTCATGGCTTGTTCAGCATTCTTTCTTACAGAACCCAGAAACATCAGCCCAGGAATGGCACCACCCACAAATGGGCTGGGTCCTCCCATCAATCACTAAAAAAAAAAAACGTCCGCATGGTGGCACTTGCCTTTATCTCTGTGAGGAGTTCGAGGCCAACCTGGTCTACAAAAATGAGTCTAGGAGAACCAAGGCTACACAGAGAAACCCTGTATCGAAAAACAAAAACAGAAACAATCCCCCCCCCCCCCCCAAATCCCCACAAAAGAAAGAAAGAAGGAAGGAAAGAAAAGGAAAGTAAGAAAGAAAGGAAGGAAGGAAGAAAGAAAAAGCAAGCAAGCAAGCAGGAAAATGCCGTACAGCTGGGTCTTATGAAGGTATTTTCTTTTCTCAATTGAAGTTCCCTCTCCTTAGATAACTCTAACATTTGTCAAGTTGACATAAGACTGGCCAGCACAAAGGATTTTTAGGATTTTGCTAAAATCAGTGTTTTCTTATTTCTGGATTATAGGCTAACTATTCTGCCTGTTTTGATTTTCCAAAGCAGACATCCCACTTGGAATTGTGTGTGTCAATAAATTTATGAAAACTACTAACATTTCCAGTTCTATGCTAGCAATTCACTTATGATGGAGTTATTAGTGGCCTGGAAATCTGCTGAATACAGATTTCCACACCATTTCTGCCATAACATTGCTGCTTGCAGTCCAGAAACGGGTACTGCTGTTGAGGTTTGAGTTCACCTTTCTCAGCTTTGCAAGGTTCTGCCTCAAAAGCCACCTGCCTGGGTCTTATGTGGCCTCTGTGCCTCTATTCATACCCACGGTAAAAAACCCAGCAATGCGCTCCCAGCATACTCTGTGAGGAACTAGCATCTTTATTAACAATCTAACGGAGCACTCAAAAGCCATTAAGGTGCAGAGTTGGATAATATTCATACGCTTCAAGAGAAGTGCACTCCGGCCTGAAATATTCATTTGGGAGTTTTCCTTTAAAATTCTCTGCAAGTGGTCTCAATTTTGCTTGGCCGATCTAATCAATTCTACAACAATATATTTACACATCTATTTTTTTTGTTTTAGGAGCTTAAACTACATTGCACATACTATTTTGCTAATCTCTACAACACACTTAGGAGCCTAAGGGTCAAGCACCTGGCTTATGGATTTCCTCACAAGAAAAGCTCCAAAGAATAATTTCTTAGCTTGGATAGAAGCCGGTCCTTTGCTTCACATTTATTGTTTACAAGAACATGCTCGCTATCTTGCTTTGTAGTTATTTAAATCCCAGCAAACACTTGCTTCTCTGGGTATCTTGATAGTTCTGCAAGATCCATGTCTGAGTCGAGGAGGGGGCGTGCAGGCAGAAGATTTATTTAATTACACTGTATCTTTGTAATTTACAAGCAAGCCCTGCTCTCTCCTTATGTTTAATCTATTGACAGTTATGCTTAATATATTGACAATTATTTTCTGTGCAAGCTTTCTTCCTTGCTTAAAGTGCCTCAGCTGGGAGAGACATTACCTATTCAGCAGAGAAAAATCAGCACTTTTGCTGGAGTCAGGACATAAAGGAGTTATCATGGAGTTTCTGTCTCTTCTTTTTGGCTATTGGTTTTACAAGAAGGTGGCATTCAAAGTGATTGATATGGTGATTTTCCTTGGACATTGTCTCCCTGTGAAACAGCTAGGATACTAGAAAAAACGTCTTTCGTGACAAGGGTGGAGAAAGCGTGTAGTTTCACCATCTTTTAGAATGACCACTTATAACTTTTGAAGCTTGAGTGAACTGTCTTTGTTTTGCCTCATTTATTCTCTGGTTTAAAGATTAATGAGAATGGCCATTAGTAAATCTGTAATATGCAACCTAATTTGCTTATATAGCACAAAACAAGAAAAATACACCTGCCTCTCTTTTTTGATCTAGAATGTAGTATGTGAGTACATCCTCTGCTGTCACAGACCTGGGATGAAGCTGGTAGGATGACCTCATCTTTCTTGTCACTAACCATTACTAGCAGCAACTGTAATAATTACTAGGAGCTGAAATAGGAAATTTAGCTACATAGTAACTGAGCTAAATAGGATTGTTTTTACAGTATCTTTGTAGATGGTTTGAAAGTTGAACTTCTAGATTTTTTTTAAATTTTGTTTTGTGAGGCAGGGTTTCTTTGCGTAGCCCTGGTTGTCTTGGAACTTGCTCTGAATACCAGGCTGGCCTTGAACTCAGAGATATGCCTGCCTCTGCTGGGACTAAAGGCATGCACAACCACCTGAACATAGAGAATTCTAAGGTCCGTTAACTCATGTTTAAACAAGTTGACTTAAATTGTTTTTGGTAACAGCTAATTATATTAGTTAAACTTTTTGTATAGGGAAGAGAAAATACTTCAGTCTTCAGCAGTACCTGTTTCATTCTTTTTTTCCTTTTGCTCTTCTCTGAAATATATTGCCTTTTCTATTTTTTTAGGTGTAATATTATTTTATTCACATAGTTCCACTGCAAATATACATGAGTTTTATAAAAGCATAAAAACTTTTTTTGAGGTCACCTAAAATTCATCCCTATCTTCCTTACAAAGTCTATCTACAACACATATGAGATTTTTTAGTGTCCTTATGCACATTTCCCCCTATGACTTGTCTGTGTTCTATTGCAATTGGAAATATTATAAAGAAATTATATTGCCTTTTATTACAAATATTTCACTTGAATTTTATCATTATGTATTTCTTGTAGTGTTAAGTTACTTTTCTGTTTCTGTGATAATTACTAGGACCAAAATTAACTCTTACACTTGCAGGTAATGGTTCCTCCCTGAGGAAAGTCAAGGCAGGAACTGAAGCAGAGACTTTCCTTCTGCAGTCTTGAATAAAAGATGTCAAGGGGAAAATAGGAAGCCACACCATAGGTACAGTTAGTTTGGATCCAGGGACCAAACTAGATGAGGCTGGATAAATTGTGAAGCATTCTGGTGATGCAGTTTACATGACCTGCTAATAACAGACAGTATACAAACAGCGAGGGAAGAAAAGGAACCCAAGCAGGTCTCAGGATTCTGATATTTGAGATCAAGTAGAAGAAAGTGTTAATCCTTAATGGTAGGCTGATGAACAGATTTAGATGGAAGTTACTTGAAGCTTGGGGTGCCTTCAAGGCAGCTTTGTGAGTTTGGAGGGTTAATTGTGTTTCTAGCTAGGAAGTAGATCTAAGATCATATTTTCAGCTAGAGAAGAACTTTGGTGTTACAGCTTATAGGTAAGTGAACCAACAACGCTGTTCTCTTGTGACTGGTTAAGCCCTGATGACCAGAGAGAAGAGGTGGGGTTTGTGAGGTAGAAAATGACATGGAGATAAGTACTGAATGTGAACATTTATACTTTGAAAATATTTTTTCTGAGACATGGTTTCTCTTTGTAGCCCTGGCTGTTCTGAAACTTGCTTTGTAGTCTAGTATAGCCTTGAATTCATGTAGATCCACCTGTCTCTGCCTCCCAAATGCTGAGATAAAAGTTGTGTGCCACCACGACGTTAAGCATCTTTACTTTTTAGGAACTGGACAGAAAGGACAGAAGACAAGTAGAACTATTTTTGAGCCATCCACTTTAGGTGGGAATTCTTGCTCAGATGACTGGATTCTTTTATTGCTCATTAAAAAAAAAATAGAGATAATGCCAGTACTTCGCTTCTAAGATGATAATGCTTAAACAAAGTAGGATGTGAAAAATATCACAGTGCCCACCCCATGGCAGGACCCTCTATGCTCTCAGTTCATGTCTGCATCTTTCTGAGAAGCATCTTTGTACATGGGCACACACACCAGTGATGTCCCATAAATGTTTGTTGGATGAGTGAATAATGGTGGAATAAATATAGACTCAGTTCTAATACTAGTAGAGATTATAATTATAAACCTTCACAGGAACAAATGTCACCTAAGGAATATTGTAGCCTTTAGTTTCAGGAACAAAACCCAATATTTCAATATGCTAGTGCATTCAATCAACATTCAAAGGCATTTCACAAAAGTATCCCAGTAACATTCGATTCTGGAAGTTCTGGGTCTGTAGAAGGTTTTACATCATGTGAATCTTTTTATATTAAAATTCTTGCAGGTATTTCCTGTTTTTCCTAGTTAAAAATTCTGTAATTAATTCTTATTCAAGTGTAACCAACGACTGTACATCAATACTATTTTCAATTCTCAAATCAATAAACAGTGTGCTTTTTTGGGGGGGGGGAATCTAATTAGTCTCACTGGGGGGTTACTTTGTAGCTCAGGGGAACAGCCCTCATGTTCCTGAGGTATTGACTGGGAGGAGAGCTGGATGCAAATACTGTAACTGCCCCCTCAGAGGTCAATTTAAGTGCTTTTGGTAATTCGTGGGAATGAGTGTAGATATAAGGCAACCTGTGTTCTTTTGCCACCCGAAGTTAGTCCCACTTTCTCTACATGCGTTTAATATCTGGTGCCAGGTCTCTGTAAATGGAGCATTGTTGTCTAAATGGACAGGAATCATCACAGAACACAAAAGCGTCTCAACCTAAGTTCTGGGATGTTACTGGTTCTTTGAAAGTTATTTCACAACAGCTCTGAAGTAGAAGTGGGAGCAGTGGGGCGTCCACCAGCCGGAAACGGAGCTGTCCCCGGAAACCACCGCGCCTGCCCTCGCTCTGTTCCCTCTGCGTGCGCGCTGCTTGGAACGAATGCCTGGCTCCAGCGTCTTCACTTCGTATCTCCCAAAGGTCAAGCTTTCTTCATGGCCCTTTCTGTCCCTCTCGTCAGCAATTCCTATCTTGCTAATAACTGGAGTATTGTGTTTTTGCTGTAACCCTTGACATAATATGTTATAACTCTTTATGGATCTCTGGTAGATTCTAGACTTTAAAGATTCACTGTATAAATTGCTCTTTTTTTAAAAAAAATATATATTTCCAGTGCTTGCATGTGTTGTGTGGTATTAATCTTGGGGAGAACACACACACACACACACACACACACGCACGCACGCACGCGCACACACACACACACACCCCAAAATAAAAAGAAGGGTGCATTTGGTTTTGCCCTGAAGTCTAAGGGTGCTGCCAACGGTCAAGCCATGCTTTTCCGGGGTATCCTCCCTCTGGCGCTGATGTTTTCATCTCTCCCTCCCTATGCCGTACGCAGCCTTCTCTTCAGTATACTTGGTGACAGAGTGAGTGTGGTGTATGTGGGAGCCTAGCTTTTTGGCTTGTTCTAAAGTCAGGAATTAAAATGTTAAATCTTTTTATTTTACATCTTTCTGAAGTCATTAAACATGCTAAAGAATTAAGAAAGCTTATCTGAATATTATCATTCGAGCAACACTGAAAAATAGGGGACACACCCCACTGTAGGCCTCTGGCTCACAGACACCCGGTGGCTGCAGAGGCTCTCAGGTCTCTGGACGACATGGGAAGCTATTTCTAAGCTACCAGCGAGAGCACAGTGCTGTTCTCGCTCTGGCTGCAATGTGCATCTTACTGGGCTGTGGCTCTTCCAACACTTGCGGCGTTTGCCTGCACAAGTAATTCCACACTTAGCAGATCTTTAGATGAATTAGAACATCTCCGGAGGGCCTTCGGCCCCATTCCCCAAGTCCTGCGGCTTCACTCTCATTAAAATGCTCTCCACACCCTGCCTCAGATCAGAGCTATTTAAACACATGCCTCTTTTCCCTGGCTTAGTTGTTTGCATTTAGGAAAACAGGCCAGGCTTTCCCCCCACATTTTTTCTTTTCTCTCTCTCTCTCTCTCTCTCTCTCTCTCTCTCTCTCACTCTCTCTCTCTCTCTGTCTCTTTTTTCCTTTCTTTTTCTGATGACCGAACCCAAGGTTGCACGTGGGGTCTTTCTAGTTTTCATATCATCTGGCACAGGTCCGGACACATGGTTTGTTTGGTAAATATTAATTCACACCAGTGTTTACAAGCCGTGTTTACTAGATCAGGAATACTATTACTTCTTACCTCTTTACTGCATTTGGTTTTGTTTCCTATGCCAATCTTCCTGGAATAGTTTATTTAAAAAAACATGGAAAAGTTCAAAGTTACATTGAAGTACTCCCACAACTGCATGGCTAATTTCTGAAATCTAGACATTGGTCTTTCATTCCTTTGACACAGATTCAAAAGGAAATGCGTTTAAGAGTGATACTTCAGCCAGAAGTGGTGGTGCATGCCTTTAATCCCAGCACTGGAGAGGCAAAAGCAGATGGATCTCTGTGAGTTCAAGGTCAGCCTGGTCTACAGAGCAAGTTCTAGGACATCCAGGGCTACATTAAAAAATGTGATACTTTAAGATAAGTTGGTCGTTTCCATCCAGTACGAATGAAATCTCAAAGTGCTTACTTTATAACAGAGAGAGGGAAAACTCAGAAGAGAAAAGGGCTATAATAGACTGGATGCCAGAAAAGTACTGCCAGGAGGCACAACAGATTGTGAGTTTACCAAGCAGCCCTGGCTAGTAAATCTTATTTTTCTAAAAGAGCATCAATGAGTGGAACTCCAAGGAGCTTTGATAGTTCACAAATTCTTCTACCATTTGGCTGAAGTCATTCTAGTTCATAACTGAGACACCCCACTCTAGTGACTGGAAGCATGAGACAGTGGATCAGGTGTTCTACCATGGTGCCCCCCCCACCTTTTTCCCCAGGCATTTGTCTTCAGGGGAATGTAACCATTGTGCCCCATCTCTACCATTCTGAGCTTTCTTTCCAGCAAGCTGCTTTATAATATCTTGTCAACTTCTGGAACTCAGAATGGCCTGATGCTCCAGTGAGTGAGTTTCCAAGAGGGATGTGGTTTCACATTCTCTTTTGCACTGCTGATGAACTGAATGTCCCATTGCCAAGTCAAAATCAGATGAATTTATCTGCCTTTCTCTGCTATGGGGAGGTGAAAGTGGAGGTTAGGAGACCCCCCCCTTGGGAGGCTATTGCAAATGTTGAGATGACAGGATAATGAGGGTGTAAGTTACGATGACAGTCAAGGGATTGGAGAGGAGAGATGTAGTCCAGATACATGTTGAAAGAAGATGAGTAGGGTGTGGGAAATATGAGGAAAGGAGGACTTAAGGGTAGGCTTTGAACCTGGAAATTTGAGTGAAGAAGACAAAAAATAATCTTTCAGATGTTTGGTGTTTGCAAGCTCTAGCAGTTACCCAGCGTACTGTTAAATACACAGCGGTTCATACAATTCTATTTCACAGAGCAAAGAGGGTCAGCTCTGGGCAGATCCACCTAGGAGTCTTCAGTACCTGAGAGTAGTTAAGGCATGGGATCAGACAAGGTCCTCCAGCAAGAATGGGGGAGCACCCATACACGCCAGGGAGTAACAGCCTGGCTAGATCCCAGGGGAGGACATTGCAGCCAGCCCTGAGGAGACAAGATGATCAGATGGAAGGGGAGGAGATCCTCCCCCGTTGGTGGACTTGGAGGGGGCGGGAAGGAGATGAGGGAGGGTTGAGGAGGGTGGGAGGGAATGAGGGAGGGGGCTACGCATGGGATGCAAAAAACCTAAGCTGTGATTGATATAAAAATAAATAAATTTATAAAAAAAAAGAATGGGGGCAAAGGCAGAAGAGGGACGGCTCAGCTGGTACGATACCTGTTGGTCTGTTTGAGCAGGTGTGTATGCCGCAGCCCATGGAGACAGGCAGCCTGGGGCCCATGGCTTCCTTTCTTTATATGTAAAAGCTTGTGAAGAAAATAAAGAAAAACCCATGACTTTAGATTATGCCACAAAATCTAAAATATTTTAGAAAGCAAAGACATTACATAGATAGTCCAAACGTCAATAGTTCTCAGTAGGGCTGGGCTGAAACCCAGATAGCAGAATTTCGCAGTTCATGATAGTTGTAGTTTTGGGGAGAATAATTTTTACAATCAAGTGGCCTTGTGTTTTAACTCTTGACCCATTTCTCACTGGCCATGTAACCTTAGGGAAGGTTTCTCATCTGTGAAAGGAAGATGGCACCCACTGCTGAAGCGCTGAAGGAGTTAATAGAGCAAAGCACAGGGTTTCGCACAGAATGCCCAATGGACACTATCATGACAGCCTACGACCCCTGATTCTGAATATGTTTCTCCATTTTATGTTTCTTTTTCATTAAAACAAATGGTTTACAGATTTCAAGAATTGTTTCTATTTTAGAGTGCAGGAGATTTAAGTGAAAGCCTCATTGTATAGATATATTTGTATAGGCTCATCATTGGAAATCAAATTGTGTATGATTTTAAATGTGTGTACTGCTTTGTAGTCTGCAACATTTTGGCAGAAAGTCTTAAATTGTTTTCTGACAGTGAATGGTGTCATTGTCTTTATTGTCATGTATCCTCTTATCTCAAATAAATAGGCATTTAAAAATGCTAGATGTGGGAGGATAACCTATTGAAGACCTCACCACTTTTTACATGCAAAGGTTCCTTGCATTTTTAATACACAAGCACACTGGTACATCACCAAGTTAGAAGGATGCTTCACCTATCGAGCCAGGACCTCTGCCTAAGGAAATATGATACCTCCAGAATTCTTCAGGTTCTTTGGAGTGAGGCCATCCAGAGAAAGGGCAGGGAGGGCTGTATGTGGCACAGAGCATAACAAGAGCAGAGTCACCGGAGAGCAAACATGTTCTTCTCACCTTAAGGTGTCCTTCAGTGGAGTCTGGGGGGGTGGCACAGGGCACAAAACATTTGATTTTCTCAAGAACCTACAGAGAGGCCGAGCTCCCGGAGAGTAAAGATGTCACTAATCGCGGTACTTCTTCGGAACTCTTACAGAAAACGGAGACAGGGTCTGGAAAGATGGCTCAGTGGTTAAGAGCACTGTCTGCTCTTCCAGAGATTCTGAGTTCATTTCCCAGCAACTACATGGTGGCTCACAACCATCTATACTGGGATCTGACACTCTCTTCTGGCATGCAAGTGACCTACAGATAGAACACTCATATATGTAAAATGAATAAACAATTCTTTTAAAGAAAAGAAAGAAAAAGAAAACGGAGACAGGATAACTCTCAGCAGCTTGCAGGCCAGTTATCCTGGGTCATGCATTAGGCACAAGCTGAGGAACAAAAGTCAAGGTTGTCCTGTGACCATCACATGCACACTGTGACACACACATGCTGGTACTCACACACAAACCAATGTGAATATACATACACATGCATCGTGCAGACACAAGGCAGGCTCCATTTGGTGGTATTTGTATGGCATCTATCTTTAATTCAGGACAGTTTTATTCTTGAAGGCGAAGGAGCTTGGTATAACATGATTCTATGAGAAAGACGACAGATTGAACTAGAGTCTTGCATACTTCATATCACCAAAGACTGTAAGCTATCAATGCTTCCATGAAGAACAGTGTGTCTCTTCAGTGCTAGTCTATTTGATAAATTCACACGCCTTCAGAAAGGGCATATAGACATAGAGGTGCATACATTCACTAGTCTGTGTTATCCTGATCCATGCAGTAATTCCAGACCAACTTTAACCAATGTGCACACATGACTCTTTCTGATTTGCCCAGGTTAATGGTTTCTGTATTTCTAGCTCATTATTATCCATTGTCAGTATAAAACATAAGTTAAAAATAGCCATTGATTGACTGAATAAATGGGTGATTATGATCGGACACCAAATAAAAACCAGAGTATACTTCCACAAGATAATCTCGGGACAGAACCTGTAGATGTTGATCTAAACCTGTTGCTATCCATTGCAAAAACCCCAAGTAATCCCAGATGATTTCGTTTTTACTGACATAAAAGTTTTCCCCCATTATTCTTTAATCAGTGTTGAATGGCTAAAGCGCATGCTGTTTTGTCTATTTCCTTGTACAATAGATATGGATTCTCTTCTGGGTCTCCCTAAAGTGAACAATAGCGTGTAAAACTCCCAGAGCTTCAATATATTGATTGAAAATGTGCCTTTATGTTCTTACCACTCATATACCTGAAACTTATCTTTCTACATGGGGTATTCTTGCAAAAGCATTGAACATTGTGATTCTTGGGTGAGGATGGAGGAGCTAGAGCTTTCCTCACTCTCCAGGAACAAATAGAAAAGAAGGAGGATTTTACTGTCATCCATAATTATATAATGCTGTTTTGGTCAACATTTTGACTTAAAAATGGTTGTCACAAAGTAAAATATATTCTAAATATAAAAAAGATTGAGAAAAAAAGAATAACAAGAAAGTACATTCAAAAATTTACAGAAATAGGTGTGTTATAATTTTTTTAATAAATGGAAAAGCAGACAATTACTAAATACCCATAAAGAGATAAATTTCTCTAATCTTTAAGGAAAACAATCTAGTTTCAAATTAGAAAGTGTGAGTTTATGTTGAAATGCTCTTAATAATTTTTAAAAATGAAGTTCCTAAGATATAGATATATATATAATATGCTGAAAAGATAGCAAATTATAAAAGACTTTAAGCAATGAAAATTGCTTAAGTTTTTCTCTTAATATTAAAAACCTGAAAATTCAAGTGTTTTATACATATTTGAATTTTTAGTGGTCTTGTAATAAAATAGTGGGTGCTTCAAGTGATAGAAGGGAATAAAAATATCACAAACTCAAAGAGAGCTTACAGCTTCTGGAATAAATGTTTTTATTATAGCATCATGATTTTATTAGTATATTTGAAACATTTAAGTTGACATATAAAATTATATATGTATGTCTATATGGTATGATATGATGTTTTAATATATCTATGCTTGTGTAATGTCTAATTAAGAATTTCCATCTCCTCAAACATTTATCATTTTATTATGGTGAAAGCATTAAAATTTTTTTCTGGCTTTTGGAAAAATGTAAATTATTGCTATCTATGGCCATTGTGCTATAGAACTCTAGAACTTAGTTCTTCTATCTAGTATGTCCTTTTAAATTGTTAACCAAACACATTGATATTACAAGTTAACATGCTTTATGCTCTTCAACCTTTGTGAATAAAGAAATGTAAGCTAGCCAAAGGAAGCTGCCTTCAGTGGGGGTGGACTAAAGATGTTGATGGTGATCAATGACAGATGAGGGTCAGCTCACCACATGCTAGGCTGCAAACTTCAGGGCAGCCTCTTTGATGGAATCCCAAGAGTAGAGTGAGGCATGATTCTTTGCTCAACCTGCATTGTGTTGACTGGCCAATAAGGAAACTGTGTAATCCAATACAACATCAAAGAACCGTCCTAGTGATTTTTGATGCAATTAAAACAGTGATCTTCATGCTTTGAGAAATAAATGAGGCACAGTCTTACTTAAATCATCATTTATTATCACGCATCTATTTAGCCACGTTGTACGCTCTCTTCTGCCATATTGCACAACTCCATTTGGCTGCCTACAGGAGGAAAAAACGAGAATTAAAATTCTTGCTTTGTGTCTAGAAAATATACAACTGGTATAAAACTGACAAAACCAGTTAGCCGTTTGATTGTTTTGTCTTGGGCATAAGGAATCCAATGTGTTGCCTGCTGAGCAGGTGGTCTACATGGTCTACCTGCAAGGGAAAGGACTGGCTCAAGGGATAGGCAGTTGGATCAAAAATTCAGGGTGAAATTCTTGGGTAGAATGGAGGGAGTTAAGGGCTCCGGAGTTTGTACTAGTGTGTACGGGGACAGGTCCATCTGCCTGTCAGCCTCTTTTGGAGATCGACTGCAGCGCCTTGTGCATGCTAGGCAAGCGCCCTATCACTAAGCTGCATCTGCAATTCCGGCTTGTCACTCTGGACTCATTGTTTTCCTCCTGTGTCCTTTAAGATTTCTCCCACTGATAAGCCAAAGGAAATACAGAGCTCATTAAGAAAGTACTATGCATAGGCTACTTTGTTTCACATACATGAGATTTGTAGGCAAAAAAAAAAAAAAAAGAAAAGAAAAGAAAAGAAAGGAATGGGAAAACATATTGGTTTCTGTGACTCCAGAGTTGTTTTTCTATTTGTTTGTTTATTTATTATTGTTTTTGAAACAGGGGCTCACTTTGCAGCCTGGCTGGCCCGGAATTCAACTATGTAGACTAGGTTGTTCTTGTACTCACAGAAACCTGCCTGCCTTTACTTCCCAAGTGTTAGGACTGAAGGCATGGGGCATTAGACCCCCTAGCCCCAGAATTATTAACTGCTACTATCATGGTAGAGTTAATTGGATACTTTAGAATGATATAGAAAAATAAGCTCTGCAATCATCATTTGGATTTATGTTTAGTTTTACAGTTTTCAGTAGAAATTACTGGGAGCAGCTTCTGGTGTGTGCCCCAAAGGAAAGGTGCTGCTTGAGCCTATGCCCCGAGCCCTTAATTTGTTTGAATTAATGAGGTGTCCTTAGGAAACTATCTTCACTCTGGTACGTGCTTTCTTCATTTTCAAAATTTGATAGTGAAGGTCTCTTCAGTCTCTTGTCAGCCTACATGTTTTGACTAAACTGAATTTTCTGCTGTTTCTCTTGTTTGTCCCACCAATGAACAGAAAGAAGGCAGTTGTATTTATTTTGTAGAGAAACAAGATGTTTGAAGACAGACTAAGTCACAAAACTGAAAACTAAAACAATCTGAGACAGTTCCGTATTCTTTCTCTGTTAGTGAGTCCATTACTTTCTAACTTAGCAGAGGGGAGGATGTTGGGAAATAAGACTCACAGCATTGCTGTAGGAGTGTACTTATAGGCTGAAGATGAGAAATTTCAGGACATGATTCCTGCTAATGCCACATTGTCTTTATTTATAAATAGATGTCTGGAAATGGTTCTTCAGTCTGGAAGCTGTCCATCACAGTTAAGAGCTAGAAGGGGTATTCCTACCTATTCCCTCTTGATGGTCCCTAGTGCTTAACCTTTGCCAGTCAAAATATAGATCAACCTCACAGAGAGATACAATTTTTCTATTATTAGTGTTCTGTAAATCAAACACCAAGTGATAACAGGCAATATGACACATTACCCTTTGCAAATCAACCTGTGTCAAAGACAAGAAGCTTTAAAGGAAAACAAAAACAACAAATTGACTTTTGTAGTGTAAAATATGGCCGTAATTAGTTACTTGTTGCTCTCAAGTTCAATTTTAGTTGCTGGCTTGTGTGACTCTTGCCTTTTTCATTATTCTTGACTATGAAACAGAAGGACAACGTGCAAGTAATAAGGGTGGTTTGGGAAATACACGGAAGAAGGGAATAAAAGCTTTCTTTTTCGCCAAAACTCGGAGAAAAGTAAGTTCTGGGCATAATTCTCATGTAAGGAAAAGAAAAGTGATGTAATGAGGGCCCCACACTGTGTGTGCTGACCTACAAGAGAAGAACATGGCCGCTGGGTTTGGCAGATGAAGGATTTCTTCTCAGAATGAAGGGGGCTCAAAGTAGTAATTGTTCAATGCAAAAACACTTTCAGTGTAAACCTTTCTTTGTAAGAACCTTAATGACAGGAAGGGGTAAAGAGAGGACAGCAGAGTGAAGGCCATCCAGCTCATTGAGCTGCCCTCCAGAGTAAACGACAGTGAGCATCTCACTCAGGTCCACGTATGGCGGGCAGAAGTGGGTGTTCAGGGCGGAAGTGGGTCTGCACGGCGGAAGTGTGGGTCTGCAGGGCAGAAGTGAGTCTGAGTGCCCAGGCCGGCGTGTCACCTCAGCTGGTAGCTGGTGCTCGGTGTGCGCCCGATGCTGGCAATTGTGTTCTCTGGACTAGGGAAGAATTGCATATCTGGGAGAGACAGAAGACTGAGAAGAAACGAAGACTGAAAGTCACAGAAGACTGGACTGAGGAGAAAGCTCAACTGTAACCGCTTTATCCCGCCTGTGTAAAAAGGTCCTGACTTGAGACTCAGTTGGCTTAGGTATTTTATAGGGCCCTTGGACCCCTCCCTTTCCCCCTTTTGTTTGGTACTGTTTAGATACCCATCCCCATGCCTTCCTGCCATTTTTCCTTCCAGTGTCTTCTGGGAACAAGAAGCTGCCCTCTCAGGGAATCTGTGTTTGCTCTCCTCATTTACCACTGTCCCTTTTATTGCAAACTGGGTCTGTACTAACAACATAGTAGTGTCTTAATTAAGGAGGCTTTGGCTTATGTTGAGGTAATAGAGCCAGGCTCCCAACCTGTGGGTCCAGACCACTGGGGCAGCCGGCCTTTCACAGTGGTCATCTGAGACCACCCACACCCACAGATGTTTACATTAAATTTATAACAGAAGCAATATTACAGTTATAAAGTAGCAACAAAAATAATTTTATGGTTGGGGGCATCACCGCAACATGAGGGCCATGAGAGTTACCTGGGAAGAGAAAATGTCTCCATCACACTGTCCTGCAGGCAAGTTAGTGGGGGCATTTTCTTGATTAATGATTGATGTGGGAGGGCCCAGTCCGGGTGGGCACCGCCAGTTCTGGGCAGATGGTCCTGGGAAGTGCAAGAAAGGTCACTGAACACAGCCTTGGAGAGCACGACAGTAAGCAGTGTTTCCTCTATGGCGGCTGTCTGACTGCCTGCCCTAACTTCTCTCACTACAGGAAGCTGCTTTTAGTCCTGGTGTTTATCACAGCGACAGAGAGCACACTGAGACAAAGCACCCACAGCCGCATAGTCAGATCTGGGGCATGACTCACCTTCTCTACTTTCCTTCAGCCGCATAGTCAGGTCTGGGGCACGACTTCCCTGCCCCACCTTCCTTCAGCTCTCAGAAGGTGGGAAGAGGCACGGAAGAGAAAACATGAATAAGGTAAGTCAGATGACTGTCAAAAAACTTTGATGTTCACAGAAAAACATTTTGCCTGGAGTCAATACTAATGGGGCAATGAAGTCCCCAGGGCACAGCCAGGAAAACCTTTCTGTGGACTGCAGAAAGACCTCGGGTCATTTAAACAACCCCATTGTGAAGAAGTACAGACTCTATATGAGAGAGAGACAGAGAGAGAGAGAGAGAGAGAGAGAGAGAGAGAGAGAGAGAGAGAGAGAGAGAGAGAGAGAGAGAGAATCTATTAGAATTCGAGAGAAAACTGATTACAGATGAATGTAGAGAAGGGTCATCTTAAGAAGATTAAGGATGCTGGGCCCCGTTTTCCACAGGGATATTCTAATATGAACACCATCCCAATCAGTGGTACCCAAAGGCTATCCTTCCCTTGCTGTGCCTCTCCTGCTAAAGAGTGAACTCAGGCATTGGCCAAAGGTAACAATAAATATTCAAACCTTTATTATCAATGTTTGATAGCTGCATGAAACATTTATATTCACGTGTTATTTTATTTGCTGAGAAGATGCAGGTGGTTTTAAAGGTGCTATTGGCAGATCATTTTTAAAAAGAAGATATAATTATCTTCTTACCAATTTCCCTTTGTTAAAGCTGAGCAGGGTTACTACACAAAGAAAAATTATGCTGGAAGAAGGGCTGGGCAAGGCTTGCTTACCTTTAAATAATTTGTTCTGCATCAAGGTCGGCAGTGTAGAGGCGGTTGTGTTCTGCCTCTTGCTTAATTTTCTATTTAACTTCCTTCACAATCTTTCTGTGATTTAGAAGAAAATGTGCACAGACATTTTGGCAATTACAAAAGCTATTTTCAAATGATAGAAAGCATTAACACAGGAACTAGGACATTAAGAATTTCTTCTGCACGGATGCAGTGAGACCTTGTTCTTTATGTAGATGTCTTTGTGTGATATGAAAATGAAAGGGCTGGAGCCGTCCATCTGCCATACTCATTTGTATTGACATTACTATGCCAGTGCTTTAACGTGTTTATGATTAACATTGGTCTTTCATTAGTATTTTAAAATTATGCAATAATGGTATTGGTAAAAAAAACGTATTTTGTTAATGTTTGTAATTTTAAATTTTTCATGAGGCGACTAGGTGGCCAGAACTTAAGAGTATTGGTTTTGGGATGCAACACATCTGGGTTTGAGTTTCCACGTTGATTATTTATTACCTGGGTGACTAATTTCTGAATTTTAATTCTCCTGTCCATAGAATAGCAACAATGACACCTGTTTTAAGGTAATTGTGAAGATGAAATAAATATAACATTGATAAGAATCTTTAGTGCAGTGGGTGGATAGCAATCTGCTTGTTAAATGACAGTATTTCCCCAACAAACAACAGTACAGTTTGCTAGCTTTAGAGGCAGAAACAATAAGTCACCATTCTCATGTTCATATAGTTATTCTGTCTGGTCATTTTATTATTTTTAAATTTATTCTTGGCATGCAAAGGTTATTTGGCTTTTTGAAAATATGCAACTATTTCTTCAAAGCTAGTAATTTAGCTCCAATACCTTGGCAATTGTAGTCTTAAAGACATAGAAAAACTGCACAAACACACAGTTTTAAGCTGTCTAGGGTAACAAAGTAGACAATTGGGAGGGGCAAGAAGGGTGAGGGTAGAGAAGTGTGTGCAGGATATACTTAAAGACATTATAAATTTGTATACAAGCATGTCCTTATGTGTTCTATACCATGTATGATAAACATGCACCAATTATAAAGTTTTAGAATATGTTGTGTGTGTGAGAGAGGATGCATGCATGAATGTGTGTGATTTCTAATTGAGCCCTATTTTTATTCTTATCAAGCAATGCTTCAGTTAAAGCATACATGGAAAATTTTGATCTCTTTCTGATGTGTTTAAAAAATGTCCCCTCCTGAGTGCCTGGAGGTCTGACGCAATGTGAACCAGGCACATAATAAATAATTAAACATATGTCTTTAAAGAAGCCCAAAATAATACTTGATAATGACTTCTCAAAGTACAAAGGACCATTCAGCCATCCAGTTGAGACACATGCTAATTAAAAATTGAAAGTCATAAGTAATTGAATATTGATTCAGAGTTTCTGCCCTGAAAGGTGAGATGAAGATGTGTAAATCTGTGCAGAAAAGAAAGCCTTCTGTAGGCATCTAGAAGGACCTGTGCTAGATAGCCCTTGTTAAGCCAGCAACCGTGGTAGTAAGGACTGTAAACCGTCAGAAGCACTAGGCAGACTCTACATCTCCCTGCGGCCCTGTTCTCGTGGCTGTATGCAGCACACAGTGGGGCAGATCAAACGCTGCACAAGGAAAGTAGCAGGAGGACCTCGGATGGCTGGAGATGAGGCTCCTGGAAGGATGAGACGTTCTAAAGCACATGTGCCAAGTGTTGGTATGATGCTTATTGTAGCAGAAATAATACAATCTACAGAATTTATATTGATTTTTATGATTACTAAAGAAGTTGTTTAAATTAGTTTAAATTTGGCAAAAGTCAAGGATCATGAAAGAAAATCACTAATAAATATAACATTAAGTTGTTAACTTTTGGTGAATTTCCTTCTAGTCTTTTTTTTTCTTTTGCTAATAACGTACATAACATTTAGGACATCGAATAACAGAAGAAGATGTGAGGAGGAAATTAATTGAAGGATGCATATAATAAAAAATAAATGAATTAACACATTCACACAAAAAATGATGCGTGTAAACACCCATACCCATGTTTTCCACCTGGTAGGTTAGCAAGTATGAGGGAAAAGGTGACACTTAGCTACCAATGGATACTTAGGCAAAGACATTCATCTGTCGCTGATGAGCATGGAAAGTGGCAAAGTCTTCTTGGTGGTGACCAAAAATGAAAAAAAATAAAAAGAAGTTTACCAAATACCCAAGTCCAAACAATCAGTTTGTCTGCAGTAATTCAAGGTCACAATAGGGTTCCATTGGAAAAAATGGTTCACTCATCTCTCACTTGAAACAGTTGTATAGGTGCCTTTTCTAGCAATAGTTACATGGGCTTCCTGTGTTGACAATGAGAATATCAAAAAGATTTATACTCTAGTCTCAGAATGTAGTACTTTTAAAGGATATTCATAAGTACATCCGCTTTGTTTGGGTAGTGAAAGACACACGGTCTCAACTCATCTTAGAACTAGTTCTGTACACTATTGCCTTTGCATCATCACGTAGAAGTGCCAATCCAATGGGATAGCACTGATTGGCTGATAACTGGAAGAGGGCTTGAGAACCCCAGGGGTCCTAGACAAGATAGGAATAAGTACCAGGCTAAACTGCTTTAAAACTTCTGATAATCTGTAGATAACCCATTAGCCACCTTAAACCCTTGACACTCATTCCCCCTAACTGTCCTCCCCATTCCACCTAGCCTCTGCTAATGCCCAGTCTGGTGGGTCTCCAGCCGCTATGATTCTATCTCAGGTTATTAATGCTAGTAAAGCGTGAGATTTTGGCCTTTCCATGCCTGGCTTATTGTAAGCAGTATAATGTCCTCTAGGCTCATCCTTATTGTTGCAAATGAGAGCATTTCCTCTGTGTACATCAGTGGGTGTTGACATATGTGTGTTGGTGTGTGTGGGGGGAAGGGTGGCACAGACATGTGTGGAGACTGGGAGGACATCCATCTAACTCTGCTTTATCACTCCTATGAGACAGGGTCTTTCACTGAACACAGAGTTAGAGCAGCAACCAGCAAGCCCCTTGCCCAGGACTGGGGTTATCAGCTATGCCAGTATTTTAATGTGGGTGCTGGGACCTGAACTCAAGCCCTCATTCCAGAAAGTGCTGTCACCCTACTGAGCCATCTCTCTAGCTCTGGGTTTCCTTCTTTTTAAATGCTGGTTTTCCACAGGGTATGCATGTCACATTTCCTGCTCCTGAACCTGAACTAACAAAGGAAGTTATAGGAAGTAGAGATATGTTGATGTCATTCTTGCCTAGCTTTTATCTTGATGATAGTTTCCCATAACATCAAAACCATTTATCAGATAGTTCAGAAATAAAGGCATGTGTTTGTATTCAAGTCCTTACAGATTCCCATCCTTTAAATCCAAAAACAGCGTATAGAAATTGGGGCAGCAACCAACCCCATAGCCTCACTGCCTTGATACAGCTCGTGTTGGGATGTGTCATTTATTTATTCACTGAGGACACTTCATGCCTTCTAAGTATACTCAAGTTCTACTGATATACAAACCAATTGGTATCCATTCATACATAAGTTTTTTTTGTTTTTTGTTTTTTTGCATTTCTTTTTTAAAATTGAGACCTCTAGGGTCTGTGGAGATTGCTCAGCAGTTAGGAGCACTGACTGCTATTCCAGAGGACCCAGGTTCAGTTCCTAGCACCCATATGGTGAGTCACAACCATCTATGACTCCAGTTCCTTGGGATCCATTGTCCTCTTCTGACATCTATGGGTCCTGCACATATATGATGCACAGACCTACATGTAGGCGAAGCACCCATATAAATAAAATAAAATTAAATCTTAAAAATCTAAACCAAACAAATTAAAAAAGAAACCCTTTAGACTTATATAAGTGCTTCTCTCAAATGGTCCATTTGTCTACTTGTGGTCTTTATCACTGACAGAAAGGGCTGGCTGCCAAAAAGCAGAGGCGACCCTAGTAAACCAAAAGGTTTGTAGCTGGGTTGGTGCTTACATTTCTTCTTGGTAGCGTGCAGAGTAACTTTAGATGCTAGCATGTAGGGGTGAAGGGTCTAGATAGGCACCAACTTGGGTGTTGTCTTCAGCAAAAGATGCATGTTACTACAACCTTGTCAGCATGAGCTGTCACTTGTTTTATGAATCTTAGCCATTCTCATGGGTATAAGATGAAAGCTCAAAATAGTTTTGATTTGCATCTCCCTGAAGGCTAAGGATGCTGAACATTTCTTTGTTTCTTAGACATTTGAGTTTCTTCTTTTGAGAATTATGTTTAGATTTGTACTCCATTTAAAAAATCAGATTACTTATGTTTTCTTTTCTTTCTTTGTTTTTGTTTGTTTGTTTTGAGACAGGGTTTCTCTGTGTAATCTTGGCTGTCTTGGAACTCACTCTGTAGACCAGGCTGGCCTTAAATTCATGCCTGCCCCTGCCTACTGAGTGCTGGGAATTAAAGGGGTGTGCCACCATTGTCCAGCTTTATTTTCTTAATATGTACTTTTTTGAGTTCTTTTAATATTTTGGATAGTAGCCCTCTATTGGAGGTACAGGTGAAAAAAATCTTTCCCATTCTGTAGCCTACTGCCTTGTCTGAGTGACAGTGTCCTTTGCCTTACACAAGCATTTCAATTACATGAGGTCCCATTTATTAATTGTTGAACTTAATGCCTGCTCTAACAGGCACTCCAATTGGTGCAGTTAGGAAGTTGTCTTCTGTGTCAGCATGTCCAAGGCTATCCCTCATGTTCTCTTCTATCAGGTTCAGTGTATCTGGTTTCATATTGAGGTGTTTGGACTTGAGTTTTGTGCAGGGTGATAAGTATGGATCTATTTGTATTCTACATGTAGGCATCCAATTTGACCAGCACCATATGTTGAAGATACTGGGTTTTTGTTTTGTTTTAATCCAGTTTGTATTTTTGGCTTCTTCATAAGAAATCAGGTGTAGTAAACCTTGAAATCGGGGATGGTGATACCTCCAGTCGTTCTTTTATTATTCTAGATTGTTTTAGCTATCCTGGGTTTTCTCTGTTTTCATATGAAACTGAAAATTGTCCTTTCGATATCTGTGAAGAATTGTGTTGGAGTGTTGATGGGGATTGCATTGAATCTATAGATTGTTTTTGATAGGATAGCTATTTTTACCATGGTAATCCTAATGATCCTTGAACATGGTGGAATTTTCTATGTCCTGATGTTATCTTCAATTTCTTTCTTCAGTGCATTAAAGTTATTACCAGACAGGTCTTGCTTGGTTAGAGTTGCCCCAAGATATTTTATTTGAGGTTATTGTGAAAGGTGTTATTTCCTCAATTTCATTCTCAGTCCATTTATCATTTGTATATGAGAGGGTTACTTTTTGTTGTTGTTAATTTTGTATCCAGCTATTTGCTGAAAGTGTTAATCAGATGTGAGAGTTTGTTGATGATGGAATTTTTTGGGTTGCTTATGCATATTATCATGTCATATGCAAATAGGGATACCTTGATCTCTTTTGTTCAAATTTATATCCTCTTAATCTCCCTCAGTTGTTTTATTGCTCTAGCTAAAACTTGAAGTATTATATTGAGTAGGTATGTAGAAAGTGGAAAATTTTGCTTTGTTCCTGATTGTAATGGAATTGCTTTGCATTCCTCTTCATTTAAGTTGGTATTTATTGTCAATTTTGGAGAAATTAGAGGTGATAAGAAGTTGTTTTCTTTTGTGAAATGTTCTGCATGTATCTGCTAAGTCTGTTTTGTTTATAACATCAGTTAGCTCCGGAATTTTTCTGTTTAGTTTTTGTATGGATAACTGATCTATTGGCAGGTGTTGGTTATTGAAGTCTTCCACTATCAGTGTGTGACTTAAGCTGTAATAATATTTCTTTTATGAACTTGGGTGCCCTTGTGTTGGTTCATAGATGTGAAGAATTGTAATGTCCTCTTGGAGGATTTTTCCTTTGATGAGTAGGTAGTATCCTTTTCTATCTCTTCTGACTAATTTTGGTTTGTAGTCTATGTTGTCAGGTTTTTTAAAAGGCTACTCTGACTTGCTTCTTAGGTCCATTAACTTGGAATATCTTTTTCTATCCTTTTACCCTGAGGTAATGTCTTTCTTTGATGTTAAGGTGTGTTTCTTGGATGTAGCAGAAGGATGGATCCTATTTTTGTGTTCATTCTGTTAGTCTGTGTCTCTTTATAGGGGAATTGAGGCCACTGATGCTGAGAGATATCGATGATTAAAGATTGTTGATTTTTCTTTTTTGTTGGTGGTAGTGTGTGTGTGTGTGTGTGTGTGTGTGTGTGTTTCTCCTCTTTTGATTTTCTGTTCTGGGATTATTTATTCCTTGTGCTTTCTTGGATGTGGTTAATTTCTTTGGTTGAAGTTTTGCTTTGAGTGTCTTCTGTAGCTAGTGTCTTTTGTAGATAGATCTTGCTTAAATTTGTTTTTATTGTGGAATGTCTTATTTTTTTTTCTTTCATAGTGATTGAAAGTTTTGGTGAATATAGTAATCTGTGCTGGCATCTCTGGTCTCTTGGAGTCTGTAGAATATCTGTCTAGGCTCTTTAGAGTTTTCATTGTGAGGTAAGGTGTTATTCTAATAGGTCTGCCTTTTATGTGTTACTTGGTCTTTTTCCTTTGTAGCTTTTTATAAACATTCTTTTTTTGTTCTGTGCATTTAGTATTTTGATTATTATGTACTGAGGGGACTTCTTTTTTGGTCCAGTCTATTTTGTGTTTTGTATGCTTCTCGTACATTGACAGGGATCTTCTTTAGGTGATGAAATTTTTCGTCTATGATTTTGTTGAAAATATTTTCTGTGACTTTGACCTGGATTTCTTCTCCTCCCTCTATCCCTTTATTCTTATTGCACTTAGATTTGGTCTTTTTATAGCGTTCCAGATTTCCTGGATATTTTGTGCCAGGATCATTTTAGATTTAACTTTTTTTTTAAATCAGTGTATCCATTTCTTTGTGGTGTCTTCAATGCCCAGGATTCTCTCTTCTGTCTCTTGCATTCTGTTGGTAAGGTTTCTGTTTGAGTTCCTAAATTTTTTCATTTCAGATTCCCCTCAGAATTTTTAAATTTTTTATTCTGTTTATTCTTTCAGGTCTGGATTTTTTTTTATTAATTTACTTTCACTGTTAGTATTTTCAAAGGTTTCTTTAAGGTATTTATTTGTTTTCTCTTTAAAGACTTCTATCATATTCATAGAGGGTTTTTGATATAACTTTTTATATTAATTATAGTTTATTTACTTTGTGTCCCAGCTGTAGCCCCCTCCCTCATCCCTCCCAATCCTACCCTCCCTCTCTCATCTCCTCCCTGTACCTCTCTAAGTCCACTTATAGGGGGCATAGAGGGTTTAAAGACCTTTTTCTTGTGTTTTAGGTATGCTGGGATATTCAAGGCCTGTTGCAGTTAAGGTTGCTGGGCTCTTCTGGGGACACACTGTCTTGCTGTTGTTGTGTGTTTATGCTGGCATGTAGGCATCTGGGTTTGGGAAGACTGTGATTCTAAGTGCTGATATCTGGCCTGGTCTTTATTGGTTGGATGTTTGTTCCTTGGTTTTTATTACCCTCTTTGGTTCTCAGTAGACTGTGGTGGCTATGCATTTCCTAGTAAGAAATTCTTCTGGGGTCCTGGTAGGTGTGTCCACTAGAGGTTCCGAGTAAGATGTGTTTCTATGTATTATAGAACTGAGACATAGTAATAAGGATGAGCTGTGAGACTTTAAGGGGGTCCATAGGAAGGAGAAGAGTAGGGTGTGTAGAGGAATTTTAATTCAGAACATGGTTGCTCTGGCAAGAAGTCATATCCAAAGATCTTTTAGATCTGTGTGATTCAGCTGGAATACAAACACCTTTAATCCAGGAGACAGAGGCAAGCAGATGTAAGTTCAAGGCCAGCCTGGTATAGAGCAAATGTCAGGTAAAGAAAAACTTAGGTCCAGGCATGATGGTACATGCTTTTAATCTCAAACGTAGATCAAATGAAGATAAAGTTTGTTGAAGGAAGCACTTACGTTTGAGAGTGATGTTTATTTGAGTAGCAGAAAAAGTGTGAAATCAGAGAAGATTTGACAGAATAGGATATGCTCAACTCTCCCGAGAAGAGAGAGGAAAGGAAAGCTACTTAAGGGGTAATGCAGAGGTAGGAAGAGGCAGTTTTACAGAGAGAGGTTGAATGAGAGAACAAGCTAGACACAGGTGAAGACAGAATGAGCCAGAGAATGAGAAGAAGCCAAAAGATTAGAGCAGACTGCTAGAGTTAGTTTGAGTCCAGCTAGAGCAATTTAGAGGCCAAGAGACAAGCCAGATTGAATAAGTTAGCTGGGAGAGAAGTTTGAGCCAGAACAGCTAAGTTGAACAGCCTGCCCTTGGTTCAGTAAGAACAAGAAATAGTGAGCTTATTAAACAGTAAGTCTCAGAGGCTGAAAACATTCTAGGCCTAGGTTAGTTTGCATGGAGGCTAGAAGCTACCAGAACTAGGCTAAGGTTAGCAGAAAGAGACAGTAAGTCTCCAAGACAGTAGAAACATTTGAATAAAGGTCCCTTTTAGCTTCTTTAGTATGTTTATCCTATTTTATATGGCTAATATCCACTGATAAGTGAGTATATACCATATGTGTCTTTCTGCTTCTGGGTTACCTTACTGAGGATGATCTTTTCTAGTTCCCACCGTTTGCCTACAAATTTCAAGATTTCTTTGTTTTTAATTGCTGAGTAGTAGTCCATTGTGTAAATGTACTATACTTTCTGTATTCATTCCTCATTTGTGGGACATCTAGTTTGTTTCCAAAGTCTGGCTATTACAAATAAAGTTGCTGTGAACATAGTTGATCAAATGTCCTTATTGAATGGTGGGACATCTTTTGGGTATACGCCCAGGAGTGGTATAACTGTTATTCCTAATTGTCTGAGAAAGCGCCAGATTGATTTCCAAAGAGGTTGTACAGGTTACATTCCCACCAGCAATGGAGGAGGGTTCCCCTTTCTCTGCAACCTGTCTCCAGCATGAGTCATTTCTTAAGTTTTTGACCTTAGCCATTCTGATGGGTGTGGAGGTGAAGTCTCAGGGTCATTTTGATTTGCATTTCCCTGATGACTAAAGACACTGAACATTTCTTTAAGTGCAGGGAAGAGGCTGAAACCTCACTCAGAAGGGCAAAAAGGATTGATATCAGAAGTAGAAGACAAGGAACAGGACAGGAGCCTTCCACAGGGGACCTTTTGAAAGACTGCCTACCAGGGTACTGAAGGAGATACTGAGACTCATAGGCAAACTTTGGGCAGAGTTCAGGCAGAGATAGAAAGACCTGGAGGGGGCAGGAACTCTACAAGGAGACCAACAGAGCCAAAAAGCCTGGGCCCAGGGGGCCCTGCAGAAACACATACTCCAACCAAGGACCATCTAGGGAGAGGACCTAGACCCCCTGCTCAGAGGAAGGGCATAGACTACTCAGTTTCCAAGTAGGTTCCCTAGTAAGGGGTGCAGAGGCTGTCTCTGACATGAACTTAGTGGCAGGCTCTTTGAGCACCTCCCTCTGGGGACAGAGTTGATGAGACCTGATAGGCTAGGGTCAGACAGAAGGGGAG
This sequence comes from Pachyuromys duprasi, assembly GCA_028658305.1. Classification (NCBI taxonomy): domain Eukaryota; kingdom Metazoa; phylum Chordata; class Mammalia; order Rodentia; family Muridae; genus Pachyuromys; species Pachyuromys duprasi. The sequence continues at coordinate 2,868,586 of CM053757.1, read as the reverse complement.
GAGGACCTCACTATCAGGATACTAGGGAAAGGAGTAGAGGGAGGATGGGTGGGACTAGGAGGACAAAGGAAGGAGGATACAGCAGTGATACAAAGTGAATAAATTGTAATAAATAATAAAAAGTCCCATTTACAAGGGGGTTTCAAGATCTGCTTAGTTCGTGGGAATGGAGGCAGAAGTGAGGAGAGGCCACAACAGGTGGCCTGCCCTAGAGCTGGGGAGCGAGTATGGAGAGGAGGGAGAGTGAAGAGCTGGAGCTTGCCCGCCTGCTCTGTTGGCCTGCTTGCTTGGCTGGGAGGATTCTCAGAGAATGCCCGCTGTTGGGGGTTGGCATAACTCGGTAAATGGGGAGGAAGGTTGGGGGAGGATATCTGTGTGATCCAGTGGAGAGGACGGAGAAGTCTCCGCAAGCGGTCTACTGCAGAGATGGGGTTGAGGCGGAGGGACTGGATTTGGAGGAGAGGAGGGAAGGGGAGCTCTCGGGCAGCCTACTGCTTCCCTGGCTGGAGGGGCGCGTGGTACTCCGGGGTACCTGCTGGAGTTGGGGCTGGGGTGATCTGCTCGTGGTTATTAAAATGGCAGTGATTCAGATACATCTTGGGATGGGAGAAATTATTGGTGCGAATTTAACCAAAAAAAAGTGCAAGCATGTCTTACATTTTATTTTATTTTTTGACAATTTGATAGTTTTGGCAATTAATAAATGTAGAAAGTAAAACTTGATTTCAGTTGTGCCTCTTTAGAAGACGGGAATGGATGTTTTCTCCTCCAATTAGCTCATGTGTCTGTGAATAAAATATTACATTTGCTAGATGAGCAAAGATGTGAGAAAAAAATCAGCATTAAAGGAAGATAAGTACTGTGCTTTCACAGGGCACATTGAAGAGGGCTCTTAGAACAGCTGTCACATTCGGAGCCACTACATCTTGTTGAGTTCATTTCAACTAAATATGCACAAGGGAGGAGTAAATAGACCAGAATAAGGGCTATGAATGTGCTGGGGACAGAGGGGAGGGGAAACGTGAAAGCGTTTCCTCTCGCAAGCTGAGTATGTAGCCACGGAAGCGTAACCCTGACGCGTGCTCCCTCCACGCTAGATGCAATATCGAGCTGCCAAATTCATATGACACTTCTCACCACCTTGAAAACATACCAGATACACAACAGAGAGGCAAAGTCACATCTTGACTAATTGATCCACAGGACACCATGTTTCAGACTGTCCTGCTGCTGCTTCAGGGTTTTACGCCTTATGGGAATGCAGCATGAAAAGACTCAGAACAGGTAGGAAGTAGGTTTTTCTTTGTAAAGGGATCAAAGGGAAGTGGTAAAGGAACAGGTGAGGAACTCTGAACACAGCTTGCCCACAGACAGAATGGTTCCAGAGGGTGTATGCTGAAGGGGTGGGTCTGGTAATTGATTACTTTGAAATGAAAAGAAATTGCTGCTGTATCTGGTGGGATTAAAGTATTAGAGCACTCTGCTAGTTATTGCTGTCCATTTAGAAACACACTGGAAAGCTCTTTTACTTTATACATACATTTTATTTTATATGTACATATATAATTTTTATGTATGAGCATTTTGCCTGAATTTATGTCTGTGCACCATGTGTAGTTTGGGTGCCCGTGGTGGCCAGCAGAGGACATCAGCCACGTGGATGCTGGTAATCAAATCTAGGTCCTCGCAGGAACAGCCGGTGCGCTTTACTGCTGAGCCATCTCTCCAGCACCTGTAGCTCTTTTCTGCCCTCAGACTTTAACATCAGCAGACTCTCTAGGGCATCCTTTCTAATCCATCCCCATTTCTTTATGCCAGCTACTGATACACAGAAAAACTTTCTGGCAGGGAGCGCCTACACCAGATTTTGACTCCAATCAGTGCCTTGCTCAGTCACATCAGAGAATCTTCTTGCAGTAGATGGGAACTGACATGGAGAACCAAAACTGGAGTGTTCGGAGAGTCAGAGGCTTTGGAGCACTCAGTCCTAAGTAGAATGTCTTCATGAAAGCCCTTCCCTCAGTGCTCAGGGATCTATGCAGAAGAGGAGGCAAGGCGGCGGAAGATTGTAAGAGCCAGAAGGGGTAAGGGATGCCGACAGAGCAGTGTCTTCTGGACAGAACAGGACTCAGCACAGAACTCCCAGAGGCTGGCAGCATGCCCACGCCTGATGAGGTCCTGGTGCTGAGAGGCCAAAGAGGACCTGGGTCCACACCCTTGACCAAGAAGCTATCTACAATTAATACCCACTTGCAAAGAAAATATTATTTTTCTCCAATGGAGTCTTACTGAGAATATTAACCACACCCAGAGCAGGCTCCAAGGCCAGGAGTAGTCAGCCAATACAAAATGAACTCAACGGTGTTTTTGTAGACTTTTTGTCTCTTATGGTTTTGTTTGGGCCTTTTTTTTTTGTCTTATTGGTCTACTTGTCTATTTTGGTTTCTGTTTTTGTGTGTGTTTCTTGTATTGTTATTTTTTAAAGGGCTAGAGAAAGAAAGGACGTGGGGAAGTGGGGAGTGTCTGAGAAGAGATGGGTGAGCAGAAAATTATGATCAGAATAGACTGTATGAAAAAATTCAATAAAAATCAAATGGCAATGAGATTATATTAGCATTTCTCTTCCCACTTAAATTCATATTTTATCTCTTGCGTTTGAAATACACACGTACATACATACACATATATATTTAATACTCACTTTTCTGTGGAAATGCCGCTTCTTGGGTACCTGTAAGGCTATATCTAGCCCTCACAGGTTCACAGCAGGAATGTAAACTATACACAGAGGGCATCTGGTTTTTCTGACACCTGCTTGAGGGCTGAAGTCACTGTCCTGGGATCCATTAGCTTTGCTTCCATTGTTAGCAGGCTTCTTACTTCTAGAATGAAGGCTGATTAAGCCTTTGTATAAATTCCCTTGATTTTGAGTTTTTGTTGAGATATTGAAGGAGGGAGCCTTTTCCTCATGTATCATTTTAATGAGGGTGGTGGTGGTAGATACGGACTCAGCCTGCATATCAGTAGATTGATCTTAACAAGAATAATGTAAAACATGGGTAGAGACTGGTTTCATTTGAAGATCCTTAAACCTCCCCCCAAGCCCTGCACATCTTCTTCTTTGGATTTAGAGTACCTAAATTCCTCCTCAAGCATGCGTTGCCCAAGGTGATCAAGCACATTGCAAATTCTTTACTGTGCCAATCATCTACACCAGTGAAGTGGCTGAGGTAAGTTCACCCAGGACATCTGTGTATGAAGAGCTCAAGAAGCTTGTAACAGAGAGCTTAAGAAGGTGGGACAGCACACAGAATGTGCATTATCTCCCCTTAAGATAACTTCAAAACTGTTTATCACAAATTAGCTAAGAGCTAGAGTCCAGCTTTTACTTGGGATGACAATGCGAAAGAAAGGAAGGATCAAACAACATAAGGAAATTTGGGCTATGACTCCAGAGATCTGAAAACTGATTTCTGTTAAGTTCTCACATGAACGTATTTGAGTGGTAACCGCTCTAAGAGGTCCCTTCCATGTCTGTTCCTTTTGTCATTGCTGTGACAATATGCCTGATCTGAGAAATCTAAGGGAGGAGGAATTATTTTGGATTAGTTTGGGGGGAATCGTTCACCATGAAGGAAAAGTACGGTGGCTAAAACAGCATCGGGCTGTCGCAGCAGGAATGTGAGTTTGCTTGCTTACCTCATTGTGAATTGGTACACAGAGAGACTGGGCCTGGAAGCTGGGCCTCAGGACCTACTTCCAGGCTGGGGGAAAATCCCTAACTTTTCACCACTTCACCGAACAGTTGGTTTCCACTAACTGGGGACCAAGTGCTTAAGTACATGAGCCTGTTGGAGACATTTCGCATCTAAACCATAATACCATCTTGACAAATGTTAAAAGATTTCATTGAGAGGTTAGAAAAGTTACTGCAAGATGATAAGCTTTCTTAATGGTTTTCCTCTGAGAGGCACCTTTTCTGCGGCTCAATCATTTGTATTGATCATTTGGTAATACTGTACCATAGAGATTACTTCAAGAGAAACACATGTTCTAAACTACTAAGCCTATGGTAGGATCTGTCCATCCATCCATCCATCCATCCATCCACCCACCCATCCATCCTCCATCTATCTATCTATCTATCTATCTATCTATCTATCTATCTATCTATCCATCTATCTATCTATCTGTTGGTCTGTCTGTCTCTGTCTATCCATCCACCCACCCATCCATGCAACTATACATCTATCATCTATTTATTATAGTATGTATGTATTTACAGTGAGTGATGATCAGAAAAAAATTGCCAGATCTATGTATCAATGAAGTTCAGTTTCTGTATGTATGTGTAGGTGCGTGTGTGTATGTGTAGTGGTCAGAGATCAACCTTAGGTGCTGTTCTTTAGAACAGAGGTCCACCTTGTCTTCTGAGGTAGTATCTTTTTCTGGGACCTGGGACTTGTCTGTTAAGCTAAGCTGCTTGGCCAGTGAGCATCAGGACCTCCGTGCCCCTGCTTGTCCCTGCCTGCCCTTTCCTGCCACAGCACCATTTACTGCTTATTACATGGGTTCCGGGGATTGAATTCAGGTTCCCATGCTTGTACGGTAAGCTGAGGGAGCTGTTTCTTTAGCCCTGGAAAAATTTTGAAGTGAGGTGATTTACTCATAAATTACTTTTTTGCTAGAGCAGTGGCTCTCAACCTTCCTAATACTGTGACTCTTTAATACAGTTCCTCATATTGTGGTACCCTCCAACCATAAAATTATTTTCATTACTACTTCATAACTGTAATTTTGCTACTGTTATGAACCATAATGCAAATATCTATGTTTTCTGATGGTCTTAGGCGATCCCTGTGAAAAGGTCATTCGATTCTCCCAAAAGGGCTGTGACCCAGAGATTGAGAACTGCTATGCTGTGTTTCAGGCCTTTAAGGGGGCTGAAGTATATTTTAGTAATATATTTCTATGGTAGTAATTGAAATACAGTTGTCAAATTATATAAAATATATTAAGTTTCTAACACTATTGAACATAATTGTCTATAATCAAAAATTACCCACATGCTTAGGGGGCTTTGAAGTTGTGGGTTTGAATGCTGGTTATGCCACTTGCTCTAGAATTTTGAAAAAAAAAAGAGCTTTAAAATTTCAGTTTACTTATCTATGGAATGGGGTTAATAGAAATAGCTCATAGAGACACTGTAAGGATCAAAAATATAACACAAGCGAAGCTATTTGTGTAATATTAGCACTCTAAGTATTGAATGCTTCCTGTCCAGATGGTTATTTTCATGTGTAAAATACAAATTTGAACCAAATTACTTAATTTCCTTTTGTGTGGAATACATGCCCAAGTAACATGGAGGTACACAAAAATGTCTTATCTCTTCTGTTGATATCATGGGTAAAGGAATTCATATATACCCTGTTATGTCTAAGCAAATGGGTCATCGTAAACTAGAGCTCAGCTGGTATGTATTAACCTGGTGCAGCCACACAGCGGTGTGCTGGAGGGAGGCCAGGACTCAGGGAGACGAAATGAAACCTTCCAGCAGCAGGCTTTCAGCTCATGCTGGATACAGTGACTAAACCTTCCTGGTACATGAAAACCTAAAGGTTTTATTTATTTTTTAAAATTGAATAGGAATCCATCAGTTTCTTCTTTTGTACACACAAGGAAATACTACAATCGTTCTCCACAGAGTGCTGCATTGTACCGACTCTGTAAAGGCCTACAGGCGGCTTCGGAGGAGACTGAATCTATTTGAATAAAGCCAGTAATCTGAAGGTAATTAGTTTTGTAAGGTGCAATAAACATCCATTGTTGGGTCTACAGAGCATTAGTTTGTGCTACTGTAAAGAAGATTCTTTTTAGTCCCCCAGCTGTTATGGAAAATTTCAGAGGCCGCAAATCTGAAAAAAAACAAGGACAAGATAATGACTGAAGACACAATTAATCCCGGTGCCATGGACTGACACAGACTCTTACAACAATCAGAGAAAAGGCTGTGTAGGGGTTATAGCAAGAGAAGTGAAAGCGCAGTGTTACACACACACACACATACACGCACACACACATGCACCCCTAAATGAATGGAATGAGCTATAGCTGAGAAGGTAGAACAGCCCAAGACCCTGTGTTATAAAGAAAAGGGCAAACAAATTTAACATGATCGTAGAAAATGGGAAGGAAAATGTGAATTGGTGTTTGTAGGGACATAAAATCGCACTTATGTAAACAGGTTTGTTTCCTTAGGCATGACTTCAGCTAGTGTGTAGGTAAGATTTGAAACTCTGGTAGAAAATATCTGATTCAGAAGCCCCTCGGCCCCTCTCAGCCCACTGCGGCTGCGCACTACGGGGAGCCTGGGAGACTTGGCTGGAGCAGACTCTGAAGGTCAACTTTGTCTGGCAGCTCTCTTTCACCTCTTCAAACTTCCTTTACAGCGATCTGGTCATGAAGATGAGCAAAAAGCAAAGCCGTTCTGGACCTAGTTACTGCCCCAGGCGCTTCCCCAGACCCCACCAGAGGGTAGCTCCCAACTTTGCACTGGGAAATAGCAGCCTTTCCATACACAGAAGCTAGCTGGAGGCCCAAGCAGAGAGCTCCGCCGTCTCTGCTTTTCACTCCTTTTTCTGAGAAATAGATTCAGTCAGCATTTTAACGACAATCTCATTTTTAAGTCAGTGGCCATTTCACATAAGGTTACAAAATATAACACCTCCCGTGTTTCTTCTCACCGCCAGTGGCCTCTTCCGGATTCTAGCTCACTTGCGCTTCACGCATGGGGCAAGCATCCTCTTGCTCCTGGGTTAAGTGGTTTGGGGGCATTTGGTTGGAAATGGTCTCAGTTAAAGCTCTTCATGTCTGAGTTGTCTGATATGGATGCATTGTTTCATGTCAGCCTTAGCAATCTAAGTTTTAGCCCTGACGTCCGTATCTCAGGCAGCCTCCATCTCCACTGTCCGCGTAGTGTACAGAGGCACCCTGGTTCTAGACTGCGCATGGTGGAGAACTGTAGAAACTTGGGAGAATCACACATAGATCTAAAAAAGTAAAGCAAGAACTCCTCATCAGAATGGCGCCTGGTTTGACAAATGCCACTCCTGTTGTGCACTGTAGTCCTTTTCACACGGATGCTTCTCAGAAAGTCTTTCTGGTTATCTCAGTCACAGGGAACTTCTCGCCAATGTAGTGGTGAATCTGAACCAAAGTTCTCATGTCTGCATCTCCTTGGAATAGCACCTTCATTCGGGTTCAGCAACAGGCAGGCAAGCAAGCAAGTGATAACAGCAGAGGACGCCTGCTTCCAGCTGAACGAGGCAGACAGTGAGTGCCAGGGGATAACGGGGCAGCCAATTAATATACTGAAATACACTCACTGAAATATACTCCCGATTTATCCCACGTTCAAATCTGGCTGCATATCCTGTATTTTTCCTTGCAAATCTATTCTGGAATCCTCACTTATACCAGGGCTCTCCCTCCTTATTTACACCCAGAGTGGCGACATAGCTTGTTTGCAGCTTTTGAGGAATTGCTGTGTTTTGTGGTTTCATCACTTGGATCCTTCCAGCACAGCCAAGAACAGCAAGATGGTCAAAATATTCTACGTGCCCTCTTCCTCTGTGAGAAGGTATAGCCCTCTGATTTTCTGTTCTAGTCTGGCATGTTCTTCCCAAAACATACTCAAGTGGCTACTGTTTTAATCAATTACCAACAGCAAGTGGCTTTGTTTTGTTATTTTTAGATTTCAAATAAATTATCAATTTGCCAAAATTCAGCTTGAGGGATTCTTTGAGAGTCTTGGTGCCGAGCCGTGAAGCTGGAGAGGATGTCAAAGGAGGACTGTGATGGGATTTATTAAAGGCTTTCATTTCTTGATGTTTCCATGCACCGGGAAAAGACCTGCAGTTATTTCTGTATTTCTTCTGATAAGTTAGGAAGATCCAGGGCAGCATGGTAGTCTGTGTTTACTCAGGGAAGGTCCACGGGGTGTGGGCTATGCCTACTTGCTGATGCTGAGTGACGTTAAAATGTTTCATTATATTTAAATTTATTTATTGTGTGTATGCACGCATGTGCAAGCATGTATGTAGATGTACTCAGGCCACAGTGTGTGTATGTGAAGGTCAGGAGACAATTTTTGGGAGACAGTTCTCTCTTTCTATTATGTGGGCTCTGGGATTGAACTGAGGTCATCAGGCTTGGCAACAAGCACCTTTACCTATTTTGTTGGCCCTTGATACTATATATATATATATATATATATATATATATATATATAATATACTTTGTATATATACATATATATATGTATATACATACATACATGTGTATATATATATATATATAATATACTTTCGTG
>CM053757.1:2794863-2860112 GCA_028658305.1 Pachyuromys duprasi | reverse complement strand
GACCTTAGCATCCTTAAATTAACTGTGCAGGAAATGCAAGATTTATAAGTTGGAGGCTTTTTTTTCCTTTTGAAAAAAGGTCTTAATAATTCAAAGAACTTTGTAATGATTTTGAAAGTGCATGCTAAGTACTTGATGGATTGGATCAATTCAGTCTTTGTAGTGCTCCGTGTCCACATCCTCCTCTCCACATATGGAAATTCGGCAGATGTGCAGAGAATGCTGCCCAGGGCGGGCTGCTGCTTTATGGCATATCCTTGTGCATTTCATTGGAGGAAAGACGTGTCTGTGCACTTTATAGTGAGTCATTAACTATAAAAACAAGCTAATTCACAATCCTGCTTTGATCTGGATTTCCTGTGATTTATCTTTGCTGTCTTAGCATCCCCTGAATTCCTGATTGTCATTAACTCCCCAAATATTTACATCACTCCAGATAATCAATGCTTATCACAGTCAATACAGATGTTACAAGACACTAGAAGAAAGATGGTGTCAGCTAAATAACATTTTAATTATTACAGCATGTGTTTCTCAATTGTATCTTTTGTTTACAGCATCAGGGAACAGGGCCACAGTGTATATGTAATTCACAGAAAGTATTAAAATGATTGAATGTTTAAATTACAGCATTTCCCAATCCAAAGACTTAAAGCAACAGTGTGTAAGTGCATGAAGGTGCCGATGTGTGTTTAATTAATTTTAATCATGCTGGTGAGGCTATTATCTTCAATTTCTGTTCCCCTGCAGGGTTGCACAACTTATGTAAAACAAATTTGTGTGTGGATGCTTTAATGATGTGAAGTACCCAATTTAAATTTATCTATTAATTCTGTTAATGAAATCACATGAGTTATTCTAGGAGAAAGCAAGCTCTATTCTGTTTCTGGGAATGATTTCCTCAGCTTGCAGACTTTTAAACATTAGGAACCCCACCTTCATCAGCGCAGAAGATGAACGCCACAAAGTACCACAAGACCTGGAATATCCAATTTTTTGACCTCTTGCCGTGTATCTCCCGCCTAGTAAGGAGTGAGTAGCACTGGATTGCCGGGCACTACTGCCTAGCTTTTCTGCTGCAGTGTCTCCTCCTCATCTTCCTTGTTTACATTTATGCCACTTCGGCCACAGGCCCATCTACCGTGCTTCCCGAGAGAACTGCATTCTTGCATCAAGTAGTTGTACTTATGTCAACAGCATTAAGAGTTTAAGTTTGTGATGTGTAAGGTAGAAGGAGTAGCCGTCCACCCCATCCACTCAGCTTCACCTGAAAGCAAGAGGCAGGCAAACCCCTGAGTTCCTTCTCTTGACAATTGTAAGGACTTTAGCTTGGATACATTTGGATCCTTTTGTGCTTGTCCTTTCCAGCTTGTGAGGCTGGATAAACTGCAAAGCACAATGTTGATAAAAATAAGACATCAGGGGACTCAGCTTGTTTGTTTCTTTGTTTGTTTGCTTTGATGAGACATCAGGAAATAGTATTGATAACATTCTAGTTATAATAGGAGGTCTGTGACATAGCTAGAGATACCTAGTTTTTTAGTTTTGTTTTTGTAAATCCTCTGAAATAGAGCCTGTGGAAAGAGGCCATGACCTACTTCACGAAGTGGGGCTCCATTCCCAGCATGCCTTAGTGCAGCTGTTTTCCACCTCCTTTGGGGGAGTGTTGAATGACCCACTCACCGGGGTCACCTAAGACCATTGGAAAATGAAGATATTCACATTATGATTTATAACAGTAGCAAAATTTCAGTTATGAAGCAGCAATGACAATAATTTTATGGTTGGGGTCATCACAACATGAGGAACTGTATTAAAGGGTCACAGCATGAGGCTGAGAGCCACTGCTTTAGCGGAAGCTTTGAGAAGGGAGAGAGTGCCCAAGAAGCACACTCCAGCACCAAGAAAGATGAGCCTACGAGTTTGCTTCCTGCGATCTCCGAGGGCCAACGATTCTGAGTAAATGGTCTCCTCACAGAGACTGTGATGAGAGGACCTGGAGCTGGTCCTCCAGGACCATATCTATGGAGCTTTCATTTTGAAGCAGGATTAGAGTGGTAATTAGCATGTTTCTTCCTCCTTGGAAAGGTAGAGTAACAGAGAAGGTCTCTGGCATGCCGAAGGGACACTGAGTCAAGTGCTAGGATGGCTCATGATCTTAAACTGGAAAGGTTAGAAAAGTAGGTATTTGGGGTTTTTTTTTTTAAAGATTTATTTATTTGGGTATATAAGCACTCTATTTGCATGCACACCTGCAGGCAAGAAGAGGGCACCAGATCCCATTATAAATGATTGTGAGCCACCATGTGGTTTCTGGGAATTGAATTCAGGACCTCTAGATGAGCAGCCAGTGCCCTTAACCTCTGAGCCATCTCTCCAGTCCAGTTATTTACTTTTTAAAATATTGTATTGGTGTGTATTTGTATAACAAAGTGGTGGGTTTCATAGTGACATTTGTGCACAGGTGTGTCATATATTTTGACCCTATTCCCTCCCATTTCCCTGTCCTGTTCCTTCCTCCTCCCCTTCCTCCTTTCAAGAACCCTCCCTTCTATTTTCATGTCACCACATGTGTCTGTGTTTTCATGTGTGCATATATATATACACACACATATATATACATATATATGTATGTGTGTATGTATTTACTTTCTCCTAGGTTCTGGTATATGAAAAAAATAGTATTTGTCTTTCTGGGTCTGGCTTATTTTGCTCAATGTGATGATCACCAGTTTCATCCATTTTGCTCCAAATGACATGATTTTGTTTTTACTTGTGGTAGAATAGAGCTTCTTTGTGTTTATCTATTTCTTGAAATATCCATTATTTTGTTGAAATTGTGTTATAACTTGCCTCCTGTGAACCTGTCCTTTTGCAGTAAGCATGGATGAGCCAATGTCTCTGTGCTGTGCTGAATCAGCTTCCTTTTGGTACATGCTCTAAAGTGGTGGAGCTGGGTCATCTCATAGTTTTTTGAAGAACATGATACCAGTTTCCATAGAGTCTGGTCTAGTTCACATTCTTTCCAGTAATGTGTAAACTCCCTCTGCCCACCCACCCTCTATCTCCCTAGCATTTGTTTTTGTTTTTCAATGGTAACTACTCTGACAGGAGTCAGGTAGATTTTTCAGTGTAATTCTGATTTCCATGTCCCTGATGGCGAAGGATTTTCCAGTATCCATTGAGCATTTGTGCTTCATCTTTTGAGAACTGCTTGTCCACTTCATTTGTTTAGTTATATATTGGATGACTTGGTTTTCTGAGGTTTAGCTTTTTTCAATTAATTAATTTTTTTTAACTGAAAATAGAGTGTTCTCTGATACAATACATCCTGATCACAGTTTCCCTTTCTCCCAGATCTATTCTTCACTTCAGAAAAGAACAGCTCTTTAAGAGACACACACCAAACACAAAACAAGATACAGTAAGACAAGGCAAAACCCCTCATATCAAGGTTGGATAAGGCAACCCAATAGGAGAAAAAGGGTCCCAAGAGCAGCTGAAAGAGTCAGAGACACATCCATTCCCACTGTTAGGAGTTCCACAAAAACATCCAGGTAACATCCATAACATTTACTCAGAGGACCTGATACAGGTCCTGTACTTGCCTCTCAGAATCAATCTATGTGGGCCCTGCTTAGTTGATTCAGTGGGCTGTGTTTTCCTGATGTCCTCCTCCTACAATCTTTCCTTCCCCCTCTTCCATCTGGTTCCCTGAGTTCAGAAGGGAGGGACCTAGATCTTCAATTTAGAATCTCTTTCTACATAATGCCGAGCTGTGGATTTCTGAACCGGCTCCTATCTGTTCTTTATAGATCTAGATATTAATTATCTGCTAGACATGTAGCTGGCAAAGATTTTTCTCCCATTCTGTAGGCTACCTCTTCACTTTTCCCCCTTTGCTGTGCCAAAGCATCTCATTTTATGCAACCCCTTTGCCAATTCTTGGAATTATTTTTGGTGTTTTTGAAGCCCTTTTCAGAAAGTTCTTGTATATTCCTATACCGTGAAGTGTTTCTAACAAGCAGCTTCAGAATTTCAGGACTTATTTAATAGTCTTGATGCATTCTTTTGAATTGGTTTGTGTACAGGGTGAGAGGTATAGATCTAGTGTCCATCCTACAGGCATGGATATCTAGCTTTCCCAGCACCATTTGTTGAAGAGGCTAACTTTCCTCCCATGTTTTATTAAATCAGCACATGGAAATTTATATATTCGTGGACCATACTTTACTATTTCAATGCATCTATACAAAGTTAGATGTGATGGCAAACATAAATAATCCCAGCATTTGGAAGGCTGAAACAGGAGGCTCATGATTCAAAGCCAATCTGGGTTATATCATGAGAACTTGTCTCAAAGTAAAACAAGTAAAACCAAAAGCCCTTCTATTCCCAAGCCCTTCTCTTCCCAACGAAATAAACAAATCAATGACACAAACCCCAGCACTTGTATATACTTGTAGATTGGAGTAACTTTCATACCCTTTACCCTAAAATGTGTTATTTCTTTGTATGAGAAATATTAAAAATCCTGCCTACTAGCTCTCTTGAAATAATCAATTAATTGCTGTTACTCATAATTTTTATACGGTGCAGGAGAATATTAGATGTTATTCCTCCTATCCAACTGATTTATTAACTGTTAAAATATTTTCTGAAATCTGAAGAATATTATCCAACTCATATATTTGACTTAAACTACAACTAAATAGAAACCATTCTGGAAAAATAAATGACTGTAACACACACCTCCTTTTAAAAACAGAAAAGAAACATTTTCCCAGAAAGACATCATTTTCCATTACCTTTCTGAAAGGCTGTTTTATTCTTTAAAAAACTTCATCTCTGGGTTCCTTTATCTTTCCCAATCTATGGAATGGCATGTTAATTTCACTTCTGAGAGTTTGGCCATATGTTTAATCGCTCATTTGTTCACCATTTTGAGCTCCCACAGACGAACAAATAAAGAGATAATTATGATAGCATGTGGAAAGGAGAATGAAAGAGGTTTGCCTGGGATGGCTCTGAGATTCGCAGGTAGGATGCCTGACCAAGTTAGAGTAGGAGAGTCCAGCAGAGCGGCCCTCATGCTAGTTTGGCTGAAGGATAAAGAGATTTAAAAAGCAAGAGTGGCCAATCTACCTTTATAGAAATGCCCTCCCCCCAGGTGTTCCTAATGACACCATCTGTAGTCATGTCTACAAACACTCTAGACTCTGAGTACCTTTCAAGACTGTATATATATTGGAGTGAAGAAAATGTTATAGCAACTTGACAGGATCGAGACTGAAATATGTTAGATAACTACAAGTTTTCCTTTTAAAAACAATCAATCTTCATTTTCTAGAACAGCATTGCTGTATGCCACTGAAAGGGCTTCTGTTTGTATTAGAAAAGCGATCCATCAATGATCAAAGGAAGCAAGGGCATGAGAATCAATTTTGCTAAAAAATGATTCAAGTAATTTATAAGTGTCCTGTTTTTCTTCAACCCATATTTTGGCTCAAGTTTTCAAGAGTTCATACATTTTTATTATTTTGGTTTATGTTAATTATTGGAAACAATTGAATCAGGACTGCTTTACTGTTAATTTTTAATCCCACCATTTCTCTGTTCCCTTTACTTTCTTCAAACTCTCCTATATATGCCTCCTTGATTTCTTTCAAATTTATGGCCTCCTTTTCCTTGTTGTTACATGATATTTACACACACACAATTTGTTCAGTCTGTATAATATTACTTGTTCGTATGTTCTCAGGGATGGCTGTTGGTTTGGGAAGACTGTTTCTCCTGCTCTCAGCGTCCTTAGCTGCCTCTAGTTCTTTGTGTATCATTGGATCCCTGTGAGCTTCTTCCAATGCTCCGTCCATGCTAACGTGTGCTTTGGTGTCCTCCTTGTTCAGCCCATGTTTAGGCAGCCTCGTGGGTGAGGCTTTATGGCTGTAGCTGCTGGCACTCCTAGGAGACACTGCCTCACAGCAAATGTTCTGCTCCTCTGGCTCTGGCTCCTACAGTGTCTCTACCTCTTCCTCCACAATCGTCTCTGGGCCATAGGTACTGGAGTTGTGTTGTAGACATATCAGCTGGGTCTGGGTTCTGCAGCACTACATATCGACTGGCTGTGGTTTTCTGCTATGGTCTCTGCTTGTTGAAAAGAGAAGGCTTCTTGGTGAGGGGTGAGGATGACACTAATCTGTGGGTGTAGGGAGGCAGGCTCAGTGGTTAAGAGCATGTACTTTCCCTGCAGAGGACCTGAGTTCTGTTCTCAGCATCTATGGCAGGTGACCGATAACCTCCTGTAACTCCAGTTCCAGGAGATTTGATGCCCTCTGCTAGCCTCTTCATGCACCTTTATTCACATGCAACCCCCCATATATGTAATTTAAAAATAAGATCTTAAAATATATGAATAACAGTGCTAATTATTAACTGAATATTATTTATGCATTAATTTAAAAAATACCTGTTATTTTATTTACTAAAGATAAGCCCTCCAGGGTGTGGACCCCAGAGATATAGACACTAAATATATATATTTGAAACATTTCATAAACAGAATCAGTTTACTCATTAACTTATTAATAACTTACTCATTTATCTAGTGAAAAATGTAAAGCAATTGATTAGCTTTAGATATAGGACAGCTATACTCCATATGCTTATAATTCTCCATGTTTGAAAAATTATAGTGAGTCTGGAGTCGTACAGCTCCCCAGTGTGACGCTAGTGGGTGCCAAGCTCACAATGTCACTCTGAAAAGCATCAGTCCTTGAGCAGTGGCTGATCTGAGCCTACGATATGGGCTTCAGAAGGATATTGTCTTTAAAATATCCTTAATCAGTGAGTGGTTATTTAATCCAGTAGCCAATCTACTTCTTAGAGTCAGTTTGAGAAAACATTTTGCACGGATGGTGTGCAGAGGTGCAAGTGGACCAGAAGTTTCCGTTGTCTAAATGTGAGAAACTTTGGAATAAACATATTAATTCTCTGTAGAATCTATGACATTGTTATTTCTGTGTGAGTGTGTGTGTGAGTGTGCCTGTGTGTATGTTAGTGTATGTGTGCGTGTATGTGTGTATGAATGTGTGTATGTGAGTGAGTTGTGTTTGTGTGCAGACAGAGTGTGCAGTACCAGCATCCTGAGGCCTGGCAGGTCTAGTTATTTTCTGTTCAGAGATGATATGTTTGATGGCTCCATGTTCATGAATCTGAAAGAACAGAAGAGGAATCTAGAACAGAAAACAATTCTGAATGTGAAATTAGGGTGGTGGATACTCAAATTCTCTAGATTCTACAAGCCTCCGCAAGTGTTAGACTGTTTTGTTGTACGTCTTTAAAAACTCTTTTTCTCAGTGCCAGCTCAGGGAGTGGTGGCCACCACACTGGAAGCGGGCGGTTCCATCAGCCCAGCAGCTGCTGTGCGCCTGTGTGTGCAGGGCCCTCTCTGGTCTGGCAGACACTGCTGATGTTCATTACATACAGCCCTTTCTGTCTTCCCACCTCCTCTTCCCTGATGGCCCCTGACCTTTGGAGGAGGGAGCGGTGTGATACAGACTTCGCTCTTATCATTAAGTATCCCTCAGTCTTACTCTCTGCCCATTGATGAGTGTGAGTTCCTGCATTAATCACCCTCTATTGCAAAAAAGAAGCTTTGCTGGTGAGGGTTGAGAGATGCACTAATTTATGGGTATAAAGATAAGAACTTTATTTTATTGTTGTATAGATAAATAATTTTCATGCACTCTTAATGGTTAGTTAAGGATAAACCATTTCTTACCATTTAAAGCACCACACAAAATTAGCAACTTTTCGAATTAATTTTTTTTTGATATTGTGAAGCGAGAACGCACATATTTTTTGGAATTATACAACAGACTATTCAAAAAATGAAGTGTTAGAAATCAATTCGGATGTTAAGCACAAAGGCCATCTTGGCTCATTAAGTAAAAATATCTCATTTAATGAGCAAGAGAGCAGTGGTGTATGCTGAACCCTGACACAAAGCAAATTACTTTAGTGATAAATTACATTTTATGGGGAGTGTAAAGTTAATAATACTCAAGGGGATGGTAATAAATGCAGAGGTGTAACTAGCTTCACTGCCTGCTTTACTTACAAACATTCCTTGGGGACCTACTTGAGAGGAGCCTAAACAGACAGAACAGAAACCACACACAGCCATGCAGCTCCCTTGGCACAGATGTATGTCAGGGCATCTTGTAGATTTTTAGATTCCCCATTTTTGGCTGTTTGTTGGTTTTCTGTTGGTTGCACCATTCTGCTTCCTTCACTTTTGTTTTCACTTTTGACCTTGCACCAGTTGAAGCTGCAGCTGGTTCCTTATCTCCAGACAAGCCTATAAAACTAGCCAGGCATTCACCCCGTCCTGTGCCCCACGAATGACCTCCCTTCAAGAGCCGCAACATATCTGTGAAGAAATGGGTGGGCTAGTCTTCCTGTTGGCCACATCCTAGCAGATCCAGCCTGCGCTCCGCTACACAGCAGGAGGGCCAGGAAGAGCGGCAGCTGTGCATTCCTGATCCTGGATTCAGACCGACAATGGAATTGGAAGGAATACTTTTTTAATCTTTTCAATTTAAAAGACGAATATATTTTCTTGTTTCTATTTTAACTCTTGTTGAAATAAAATTTGTTTATCTTTCACAAAAACTTCTTTTCAAAAGCAAAACTATCACACTGTTTTTGAAATTCACAATAATTAAGTTTCTAGGTAAAATTAAAAGTAATCAATTGGAAAAAATTAAGGACAGCTTCTATATAATCACTTTTTCTGGATAGAAATTTCTTGTTTTGCTTTCCTAGTGCTATCTCTATCTATCTATGTACCTATCTGTATGTATCTATCATCTATTTATCATCTGTGTATGTGTGTATGTATGTATCTACCTATCTTTTGTGTTTGCTTTTAAATAACTATCTGAGCTTGTAACAGTTGAAGCTGCAGGTGGCTGATAATCGCCTAGCAGGCCTTATAAAATTAGTTAAGTTGTATTTCTTCTTTTAAAAATGCTGGTCTCTGATTCTGTGACAAATGTGTTAGTCATTGTTTTGGTCACTGTGACAAGATATCTGTGCTTGTCACTTTAAAAGAGAAAAGGTTCATTTTGTATTTAGGATCAGGAGTTTCAGTACATGGCTCCTGGGCATCTCTGTTCACAGGACTGTGGCAAGGAAGGACATCTGGGCAGAAGCTTGTAGCAGCAAGGGAGCCCTCAAAGATGACGGAGCAGTGTTCTACTATCTCCTTTAAGGGCATGTCCCCACTGATTTAACTTCCTTTTAGTTAACTCCGCCTCCTCAAAGTCCCAGCAACTTCCACTAAGGCCAGAGGCTTTACATTTGGGGACATTAAGACCCAGACAGGAAGTAGTCTCCTGTGCCAATGAATCTAGGGTCTTTCTCACTTTTTCTTCTATCCGATTTAATGTGTCTGGTGTTATGTTGAGGTCTTTGATCCACTTGGACTTTCGTTTTGTGCAGGGTGCTAAATATGGATCTATTTTCATTTTTCTGCATATAGACATCCAGTTGGTCCAGCACCATTTGTTGAAGATGCTGTCTTTTTTCCATTGAATGGTTTTGGCTTCTTTATCAAAAATCAAGTTTTCATAGGTGTGTGGGTTTATTTCTGGGTCTTCTATTCGTTTCCATTGATCCACTATTCTGTTTCTATGCCAATACCGTGCAGTTTTTATTACTATTGCTCTGTAGTACAGCTTGAGTCAGGGATGGAGATACCTCCAGATGATCTGTTGTTGTAGAGGATTGTTTTGGAGATTCTGGGTTTTTTGTTTATCCATATGAAGTTGAGAATTTTTCTTTCAAGGTCTGTAAAGAATTGTGTTGGTATTTTGATGGGAATTGCATTGAATCTGTAGATTGCTTTTGGCAGAATGGCCATTTTCACTATGTTAATCCTACCAATGCATGAGCACGGGAGATCTTTCCATCTTCTAATATCTTCTTCAAATTTCTTTTTTTCAGAGCCTTGAAGTTTTTCTCAAACAGATCTTTGACTTGCTTGGTTAGAGTCATCCCAAGGTACTTTATGTTATTAGTGGCTATTGTGAAGGGTGTTGTTTCCCTAATTTCTTTCTCGGCCTTTTTGTCTTTAGTGTATAGGAGGGCTTCTGGTTTTTTTTTTGAGTTGATTTTGTATCCAGCCACTTTGCTGAAAGTGTTTATCAGTTGATGGAGTTCTCTGGTTGAATTTTTGGGGTCACTCATGTATACTAACATATCATCTGTAAATAGGGATACTTTGATCTCTTCCTTTCTGATTTGTATCCCCTTGATCTCCTTTAGTTGTCTTATTGCTCTAGCTAGGACTTCAAGAACACCAACAGTACAGGCTCTAAGAGCAACAGTCAATAAATGAAAATCTTCTGTAAAGCAAAAGAGACTGTCATCAAAACCAAATGGCAGCCTACAGACTTGGAAAGGATCTTCACCAACCCTAAATCTGACAGAGGGCTAATATCCAGTATATATAAAGAACTCAAAAAGTTAAAAAGCAACAAATCAAATAATCCAATTTAAAAATGGGGTATGGAGCTAAACAGAGAACTCTCTGTAGAGAACTGTAGAATGGCAGAAAAACACTTAAAGAAATGCTCAAAGTCCTTAGCCATCAGGGAGATGCAAATCAAAATGACCCTGAGATCTCACCTTACACCTGTCAGAATGGCTAAGATCAAAAACTCAAGTGACAACACATGCTGGAGAGGATGTGGAGAAAGAGGAACCCTCCTCCATTGCTGGTGGGAATGTAAACTTGTACAAGCACTCTGGAAATCAATTTGGCGTTTTCTTAGACGATTAAGAGTAGTGATTCCTCAAGATCCAGCTATACCACTCCTGGGCATATATCCAAAAGATGCTCAAGTACACAACAAGGACATTTGCTTAACTGTGTTCATAGCTGCTTTATTTGTAATAGCTAGAACCTGGAAACAACCCAGATGTCCCTCAGTTGAGGAATGGATACAGAAATTGTGGTACTTTTACACAATGGAATACTATTCAGCAATTAAAAATGAGGAAATCATGAAATTTGCAGGCAAATGGTGGGACCTGGAAATGATCACCCTGAGTGAGGTATCCCAAAAGCAGAAAGACACACTTGGTATATACACACTTATATAGACCTATAAGATAGGATAAAAATACAGAAATCTATACACCTAAAGAAGATAAACAAGAAAGAGGACCGGGGGTAAGAGAATTAATACTCATTCAGAAAATCAAATGGGACAGACATTGGATGTAGGAGAAAACAGGTAGGACAAGAGCCGGCCACAGAGGGCCTTGAAAAAACTCTTCCTAGCAGTGTATCAAAGCAAATATTAAGAAACATAATCGACCCTTTGGCAGAGTGCAGGGAATCATATGAAAGAAGGGGGAGTTAGTATGACCTGTAGAAGTCAGGAGCTCTGCAAGAACCAAATATAACAGGGCACAGGGGTCTTTTATGAGACTGCCTCTCCAACCAAGGACCGTGTATGGTTATAACCCAGAACTTCTGCTTGTATGTAGCAAATGGTAGCTCAATTCCCAAGTGGGTATACTAGTAAGGAGAACAGAAACTATTTGGACATGAACTCAATGGCTGGCTCTTTGACCTCCCCATCCCCTGAGGGAGGAGCAGCCTTGCTAGGCCACAGAAGAGGACATTGTAGCCATTCCCAAAGAGATTTGATAAGCTAGAGTTGGATGGAAGGGGAGGAGGGCCTCTCCTATCAGTGGACTTGGAAAGGTGCAGGGAGGAGATGAGGGAGGGAAGGGGAGGGTTAGGGAGGGGATGTGGTAGGGGGCTACGGCTGGGATACAAAGTACATAACCTGTGATTAATATAAAATAAAAATGAAAAAAAAAGACCCAGACAGTATTAGGATGGCATGGCAGTTTGTGGCAGTCTCACAACCTGTGCACCTGCTGTTGCGCTCTTGGCCTACAGCACATGCGCCGCTGGCTGCATGGCATTGTTAAGGGCTACTACCTATTGAGAAGCCCTGGCCTCATCCTCTCAGAGGCCCCCCTCAGTCCTTTTTGTCGTCTTCTCCTGTATTTTCAGTCACTTTCTCTCACATACATTTTACCTGTATATATGTATTCAAGTAAACATTTACTTCTGAGACATCCCACAAGCCAAGCTAAGCCCGGGACTCAGCCCTTAAGGCTTCGTTTGTGAGATTCTTTGACTCTTACTCTTGGTTGAGAAAGTCTGAAACAGAATGGAGGACTGATTGTGTCTTGAGACTTCTTTCACAAAGCTATGATAGGCATTGAGAGCAGCTGGTTAGTTGTACATACATGGTAATGTTCACTTTCTGTATGATGATGTCTGGAATTCCCAACTTTTATCTCATTGTTGTTCTTGATATCTTAGTGATCTGTTTTCACTAAGTTCTTTCTTTGTTGTAGTGACTGGTGCCAGTCCAGGGTGTTCATGGTACCCTGAAACCCTCATCAAGATATCTTGCCAAGGCCAGTATTACGTGAGGTAAACGGTGAATTGTTTATTCCACGCACCTCAGTTTGGTCCTGACTATACAAAGTTTCATAGTGTTGGTCCATTTCCATCATGGCAGGAAGCATGGAAGCCTGCAGACAGGCTTGGGGCTGAGAGCTTATATGCTAATCTGCAGGAGGCAAGCAGAGATACTTTTTGGTTGAGGCTCCATGAAATCAGGAATATTTCAAAAGATACAGTAGTTTATTTTTGTTTGTATGTATTATGTTCCGGTATGAGCTGATGTGTACCACATGTGTGCAGATGGCCTCAGAGCATCAGCTCTCCTGGAACTGGAGCTACAAGGGGGTGAGCCACCTGAGGTTGGTGCTGGGAAGCAAATGTGTATCCTTAGCAAGAGCAATGAGCACTCTTAGCCTTTGTGCGATTCCTCTAGCCGCCCTTCCCCCACCCCTTGCTTCAAAGTGAGGATTTCATCTGTTTCATTTTTCTCATTGCTGTACAACCCACAGCTAAAACACTAAGTGGAGTATGATGATGTTAGTGTGTTGAATGAACAATGAAAAGGAGGACTACAGAAAGCATGATGTAGAAGAGAGAAAAGGTCTCATTTTTGAGTATATCAAGAAAGAAACATTTTGTTATGTCGATTGACTTACTAGTTTTAGGTGCATACTTTTTACTTGCTTGAGATCAGGTAGCACATCAGACTGGTTTTTGAAAGAAAAAAATTTTCTCAGATTGGTTGGGATTTAGAACTTTTTTTTTTAGTTTGTAATTGGTGTCCAGAGTAGTATAATTGTTCATGAGCCTTTGCCTGTGCTTTCTAAATACAAATACTTTCTAAAAACAAAACTACTACAGTTTTGGTGAAGGGTGCATGTTGCCACATGATCTTCAAAGAGACGACACCATCCAGTTACACTACATGAAAACCTTTGTTTCATCCCATTCTTATAGTTCCTATAAAAATTTGTTTGCTTTTTTGTAAGGAAAACTGTAGTTACCTTGTTTTATTTGCATCCCTTTGGCAGGAGGGAGAAGGCCAATGGTAGAAAGTAAAGCAAAGAGAGATATTATGTCCTATTATCTTATTACCCGAGTTGGGACAAAGGGAAATAGTGGTTCTGAGAGGCCCTGTCCAGTTATACTTAGGAGTATTCAGGTCCCTCATGCAGTCCTGTGTACTCTTTGCATATAACCTATGACCATCTTCTGGATACTGTATTCAATTCATCTCATTACCAATAATGCCTAATGCAATCTAAATTGTTCTGATATTGCCTGTACTGTATTGGTCACAATGACAAAAGTATGTTGATAGTCAGTGAAGACAATTCTGCTTAATGTTTTTCAGTTCGTGGTTGATTCCATAGGTGTGGAAGTCAAGTGACAAACACTAGTTTGATCGGACAGACAAACTATGAAGAAAAGATCGGTGAATTTTAAATGTGAGACTTGGAGAAGAGAGTATATCATAGAGAGTCTCAGCGCCAACCTAGTGATGACATATCAGGGGAAATGTAAAATGCATGAGATGGCACTGTTGATGACAGGTGCTGTCTTAGTTAGGGTTTCTATTCTGTCAAGAGGCACCACATGATCACAGCAACTCTTATAAGGGAAAACATTTAATGGGGGCTGGCTTACAGGTTCAGAAGTTTATGATCGTGGCAAGAAGCATGGTAGCATGCAGGCAAACATGGTGTTGGACAAGGAGCCAAGAGCTCTACATCTGGATTGGCATGCAGCAGGAAGAGAGAGAGGGACATTGATCCTGGCTTTTGAAACTTCAAAGCCCACCTCCAGTGACACACTTCCTCCAACAAGGGAACACCTACTCCAACGAGAACACACCTCCTAAGAGTGACTCTTCCTTCAAGCCTACAGGGGCCATTTTCATACAGACACCGCGGGCAGTCTGAGGGCTGAAGTGGCAGCTCTCTTCTGGAGCTTGCACACCAGCAAAAGATGAGGCTGACTTGGCAGGGAGAGTCCCGTCTAGAGGGAGATTACAATACAGGTGTAGAAACTGTATACTCCAGAGAAACTTGCAGTATAGAAACAGCAGAATTGGCTGGTGGGGATAGATGGGGAAGGAGGTAAGACAAGGCCAAGGAGTTTCCCCTTTTTTCTGGCACAAACTGCGTGAATTATGCCATTTTCTAGGCTATAGTATACCAGGAGAAGAAATGGTGGTGTTTTGGATACTGAAAACAGAATTAGAGCTATGGGGTACCCAGGATCAAGTACCCTTGAAATATAGGCTTTGGAAAGGCATTAAGCATATGAGACTGTGTCTCAGAAAATGCATCAACCCTAGCATTACATGCAGAGGAGCTGCTGATGTCCACCACAAATGAATGCATGGGAGTAAATTTAAAAGTCTAGAAGAGAGCACAGAATAAGAAGACAGAGTTCAGAGAAACCCCAACAGTTAGAGTAATGGAAAAAGAAAGACAGAGGAATGTGTATGGTGTCTTAGTTACTGTTCTGTTGCTATGAAGAGACATCATGGCCAAGGCAAGTTATAAAAGAAAACATTTTATTCAGGGCTTGTTTACAGTTTCAAAGCGTTAGTCATGGTGGGAAGCAGACAGGCATGGCACGGAAGAGTAGCAGAGAGCTTTACATCCTGATCCACAGACAGCTTGCTTCAGAGAGAGGTGGGGGAGAGAGAGAGTGAGCGTGAGAGAGAGAGAGAGAGAGAGAGAGAGAGAGAGAGAGAGAGAGAGAGAGAGAGAGAGCTGGTGAGAGAGAGCTGGTGAGAGAGAGCTAGATAGGGCCTGGCATGGGCTTTTGAAACCTGAAAGCCTACCACCAATTACACCTCAATGACCAACAAGGACACACCTACTCCAACAAGACCATACCCTCCGAATCCTTCCCAAACAGTACATCAACTAGGGACCATGTATGCAAATCTATGAGCCTCTTGGGGCCATGCTCATTCAAACCAACATATTTCACTCACTGGCTCTTATAGGCTTGTAGCCCTATCATACTGCAAAATGCATTCAATCCAACCTCAAAAGTCCCCATAGTTTTCAACACTGTTTAAAAGCCTAAAGTCCAAAGCCTGTTCTGAGACTCATTAGGTCTCTTACCTGTAATTCCATGTCAAATTAAAACCAGAAAGCACGTCACACCCTTCCAACATACAGTGGTATAGAATATGCGTTACTATTCCGAAAAGTAGTTAAGGGGGCCATAGTGAGGAAACACTGGACCAAAGCAGGACAGGGAAAACTCCAAATTCTGCAACTCCTGTTAATCCCACCAGGCAAGAATAAGGCCAGTACCACAGTTTTTGAGCCAAATTTGAAGCAAGCTTTACTAATTATTAGCCTGGATGATAAACACTTGTCCAGGCTCCTTTCCTGGGATTCCCAGAAACTGGCCATGAATTACATTAGTCTGGTGCTTATAAAGACAAAACCCTTCCTGCCTTTATCCAATCAGGGGCAAGCAGACATCCTGACATACTTCCTGCCGATTTGTGAACAATCACATCCTGTCCAGTTGGGGTGACCAACCTTGTTTGTAGAAATGAGAAGACATGGCTTGTTATCTTACAGGAGCAGTCCCAGCATTCCAGGGAATTATCTGTCCTGGGCCAGTGGGGCTCGCAGCTTAGAGGCATTTCGGTTTTAGGGATCTCATTTTGTTTTATGAAGCCCAGTAATTAAAACTTAAAATGTAACTTTAGCTCTCACATCCCATGTCTGGTATTAAGGAGTTTATTAGATGGTTCTTCCCATCCAACTTCGCTGACTGTAACACACTTCTCCACTTCCTATTAGCAGTTCACCTAGGCAGATATGCCATGGTTCTGGCATCTCCAGTATCTTAATTCTCCAGTTCAATCCAGGCTTGACCTTCACACTTCGCACAGTGACTTCTCCAGTTTCCATGCAGGGACTTCCCTACCGCACACCTGGCCTCAGCAGATTTCGGTAACCATGGAGAGCTTCCACAGCCCCTTTCCTTTATTCTTCCTGACTTTAAATCTACAACCACTTGGGAGAAGCTGCCAAATTCTGCCAATACTGGGGCTGGAATCTGGCCCTCTTTGAATTATATTTGCATAAGTGTTCTGTTATTATTCAGGCCTAGGAAATCTCTCAGACCTTCTCTTTTCACAGGCTGCATGATTATCTGGGTGGAGTCTTGCCCTTTATTCCGGTCAGCATTAGGCTTTTCTTTAAACTTTTCATCTCTTTGAGTGCCAGTGTTCAATTTCCTGGTATCTTTTCCTCCTCAAACTGTACATTTTTTTCTCTTTTACCTGCTAGCTCCTTTTTTATTGCAGATATGCATAAGAGTGATCACCAAAACCCATATGTCACAGTCACTGCTAGGCTATCTTGAAATATCCTCTGCAAATGACATTAGTCCAAAACCTCTTCAATTTAGCTTCAGGCACATGGACAAGGGCAAAAAGCAGCCACATTCCTTGCCAAAATATCACAAGAATGGTCTCTAGGCCAGCTGATAATATTCTTCTCTTCTGAAACCTTTTGAACTGGACCTGCACAGTACACATCACATTCAACACTACAGTCTTGTGTGTTTCTGTTAGGATAGCCAACTAAGCCCCATTTAAAGTGTTCAACTGCTTTTCTAGTTCAAAGTCCCAAAGTCTTCCATATTCCTTCAAACAAACAAACAAACAAACAAACAACACGGTCATTCCTCTCCCGGCAACTCCCCAGTTCCCAACACTAACTCTGAAGAGACACCATGAGCAAGGTAACTGTTAAGAGAAAGCAGTTAATTTGGGACTCTCTCACAGTTTCAGAGGTGAGACCACTGTCAGCATGCTGGGAAGCAGACTGGCCTGGTGCTGGTGACACAGCTGAGAGAGGAAGACCCTGGGTCTGGAGAGAGAGCGTTTGGAACCTCAATGCCCACCCCCAGTGACACACTTCCTCCAACAAGGTCACACCTACCCCAACAAGAAAGGCTGTTACCTCCTAACAACAACAACAACAAGATAATCAAATAAGTTAACCTAAAAATAAATACTTTGTATTACTCCATGTGGTGTTTTGAATAAAAATGGCCTTATAGGCACATAAGGACTTGCAGTATTGGGAGGTGTGGCCTTGTTGGAGTAGGTGTGGTATTGTTGGAGGAAGTGTGTCACTCAGGGGTGGGCTTTGAGGTCTCAGAATCTCAAGCCAGGCCCAGTGTGTCTCATCCTCTCCTGCTGTCTGAAGATCCAGATGCAGAACTCTCAGCTACTTTTCCAGCACCATGTCTGCCTGCATGTCACCATGTTTCCTATCAGGAAGATAACTGTTTTTTGAGAAAGGGTTTCCTCTGTGTAGCCTTGGCTGTCCTGGACTTGCTTTGTAGACTAGAGTGGGCTAAAACTCAGAGATCTGCCTGCCTCTGCCTCCCTGAGTGCTGGCATTGCAGGCATGCATTGCTATGAATAATCATGTACCACCATGCCCAGCGCTGTGATTTCTTTTAAAAAACAAACTGAGAGGGGAAACCTTCAACATTTGCCCTGACTTTTTCTATCTAGTGTTCTCTGTTCTTTTTCCTGTTTCCACCATGTACTATTTTCTATCTCTTCCTCTTCCTTACAGTGTGGATTTGCTGATATCCAAGTCCTTCAGCTGTCACTTATCTGAATACACCATTATTTCTGTCTTTATGAACTGATGTATTTTAGTTTTCTCATGTTTATACTTTTGTGCCCAGCTTATTTCACTATGTGGAATGTTTTGTGGTCCATTTTGGAACACTGATAAAAATGCTTTTTCATTTTATTAGCTGTATGCATCACTGTATTATCATCTGTGTACATACTATTAATGCTTAGGTTGTGCCCAGCTTTTGGCCTCTGTGAAAACTATTGCTGTGAATAATCATGTACAAATGACCATTTGAACTCTGCCTTTAACTCTAGGTATATATGATGGAGTTGAAATCCGGCTTCACATTTCTACCATCAGTTTACAAGTGTTTCTGTTTCTCTATGTTTTTTCTCAGAACGTTTTGCTCATTTAGTTTGTTTTTTTCATATCTTCTTTTTTTCTCTTCTTTCCCTTCCTCTTCTTCTTCTCACCCTATTCTTCATCCTCCTCTTTGTCATCATACACTTTCCACATCCACCATGTTTTCCTTTTAGTTACTGCCATCCTAGTAGCTATAACCTGATATTTTATTACAGTTTTAATTTGTATTTCCCTAATGATTAACAAGGATGAACATTTTGTTGTATTTTTATCGTATTTTATTTTATCCAGCTGTTTTGCTCTTTATTTTTCTGTGAACTGTCCCTGGATGGTGCATTCACTTGGCTTTGAGTTTTTCACCTTGTGTTATAGTTTGTTCTTGGCTGATTGCTCTCTGGGAAAGTTGTAGTTTTGATCCCATCCACGATTAGAAGACATGATTCTCATACACTGACAACATTTTTTTTGGAGGTCTTCAAATTGTATTGGAAAAATCTAGAACTATTACACTGCATAGTTTAAGATTTAAACTATTTATTATTTGATAGTTGTATTTAAAGACCACATTCCATTCTGCTATTCTTTTTCTGTTCTGAGGCCTTGGGCATGGTAGTCACATGCCCACTACTGAACCCTTGCTAAATTGCATTTATTTCCAACCATTTCATAGGGTGTGTATGTTCTGGTGTTTAATAAGTACTCATTCTCTTCTGTTCAAGTTATTCACTCTGATTATGTCAACGGATATTCTTTCTTTGCTCTCCTGGGCTACTTGCTACTTCACCAAGCCTGCGTGCTTAGTTATTTTGATCATACACTGATTGTTTTTTTAAAATGATTTATTTATTTTGTTTCCTGCACATTAGTGTTCTTATATGTGTGTGTGACAGTGTTTGATCCCCTGGAACTGGAAATACAGACAGTTGTGGGTTTCCATGTGGTTGCTGGGAATTGAACCCAGGTCTTTTGGAAGAGCAGCCAATGCTTTTAATCACTGAGCCATCTCTCCAGTTACGTATGCTGACGTTTATGCTCCTCTGAATTGAAACATTTCTCTGTGATTACAGAGTCCTTTAGTAGGCATGTGAATCAGCCACTAAGTGAAATGCACTTTCAAAGGCCCAAACCAAAAACCAAACCAAAACAACAGCAACAACACTGCAGTTTACCCAAGTATCAGGATTCTAGCTGGAACCTGGACCACAGAATACCTAGGCAAGTCTTTCATGTGCTCTATTTTGCTGCTTTGTTTCTATTTTCATTCTTGAATAAATGGGAATAGAATGGTGAGAAGCATGGTTCCCCAACCAGGTGTTGAGATGAATCGCATAACCCAAACCACTGATTCAATTCTTTCACATCTTGCAAGAAACTTAGGCTTCAAGGGGTTGGAACTTAGCCTCCAAGGGAAGGCTTAAGGAAGCGGAAGATGGTGTCTCTGGCTTCTAGATAGCGGCTGGATGTTCAGAGCAGCCCAGCTGGCAGGCTAACAGCAAAGTTCACAGAACAGGTGTCGGGAGAGAGATGGTCTGTACTTGTGCTCTGCAGTATGAAGAGCACCAGCCAGCCAGGTGTGGCGATTCAGCAGGCGCTTAGGCCACTGCTGACTTGAATTCTTAAAAACAGTTTAAATTGATTTAAGTAACCCACATGTAGCAAGTTGCTATAATGAATGGTGCAGCCTAAAAGTAATTCTACTTTTACTACAGAAAGAATTTATAAAGAAAAATTGTTTACATAACTAATTGCTGATAGTTCTATATAAATGTTCTGAATGTTCTATATAAATCACTAAATGGTACATGGGGAAACTGTACTTGTTTAGGTGGTATATAAGGCAAAGAAAGTCTTATTGGCTATTGAATATGGTGAGGTCCCCTTGACATCCATAGAAGGCTTTGAGTCACAGAAAGCACTCAAGCCATATATGCCTTGTACCATGGAGGTATTAGTGTGCAAGAATTTCACTAATTCAATCCCGTTGGTTCATGTTTAGTTATTACAACTATATCCAACTGCTTTGATAATTTAAATATAACTTTAATCAACTACTAAGTTAACTTTATTACAGAATAGTTAAGAAAAATGAACAAGATGTGTCACATTTAAAGTGCATATTTAAAGCCTGGCATGGTGGCACATGCTTTTAATCCCAGCACTCAGAAGGCAGAGAATCACTGTGAGTTCAAGGCCAGCCTGGTCAACATAGTGAGTTCCAGGACAGCTAGGGCTATGTAAAGAGACTCCATTTCAAAACAAATATACATGTTGAGGGGCTGGAGAGATGGCTCAGTGGTTACAGAGGACCTGGGTGTAGTGTCCAGCACCCACTGGCAATTCATGATTGTAACTCCAGTCTCAGGGGATCCAATACCCTCTTCTGGCCTCTGTGGGTGCCAGGCACACACGTAGCACACAAACACACATGCAGGCACAACACCTGTGTACTTAAAATAAAATGTATTTAGAATGTATCACCTAGGAAGAAAGCAGGTCTTTGCACTCATTTAAGAATTCATTTTCAAATAATTCCATTTCGGTGCCAGATCTGAATATGACTGAGAATATTCTCCACTGTGTCCATGTATTATCTCACTTGTTTGTTTGTTTATTTAGCCCAGCGAGTCAGGAGAGTGTTACTTTTCTCTTCTCTGAAAATGTAACCACCAGGCCTTCAGAGAGGAGAAGTGACTTGTCCTTGGTCACTCAGCGCTTGAGCCCAAACATTTTTACTCATTGTCTGCTCGATAGGAAAGTTATATTAGCTAATGAGCAAGCTGAGTTTTTTTTTTTAATCGATGGCTAGTTCTTTCAGTATCTAAAAAACATCATTACTTCAGATTTGTGCAGCTTCTGCCTTCTAATTCCTATGTTTCGTGTGGGAGAAAGCTTCGATTCATGTCAGTTGCTTAAAATTAATGGTACACTCATATTTTATTTAATAAATATTAATGGTTGGATTTGGCAGAGGGCGAGGTGCTATTTTAGACCTTTACTGTAAAGAAGACCATTATCACATCCCCAAATTTGATTTCTAGAGTGCATCTTTATCAATATTTATCTGACATTTGGGTGGCTTCTAATTATGCTTCCTGGCTCACCCCCCAGAACACCTCTTAGCCAGTGTCACTTCCGCTAAGCATGTTCCAGAGCAGACAGCTTGTTTGGTTCCTTTGCCTTTCAGTGATGGTCTGCTCCACTTTTGAGACATAGTGCCACCATTGTTGGTTATTTCTGCCAGCACGTGATACAACTGAAATCCTAAATCAATATCACTTTTTATTTTTACAGTTGACGTAGAGCAGACTTCTCCACATGAAGGTTTAATGTGTTGTAAATTAATTATCTGAAGTGAATACAGGGTCAATGGGCCTTGGCAGGACAGAGATGTGATGTTAAAGTGTTTCCTTCCCCTGTCTGCTTGTGGGTGACCTTCCTCTGTCTTTTGTGCGTGTCACTTACGCCGCCTTCCCCAGCGCACTCTCTTAGGAGCATGTAACCCTGCCCTCAGAGACTGAGCCACAGGGGAAAGTGCTTACCATACACGGTTTATTCCTTCTAGGTAAAGGGGGGCATTTTTCATTTGTAATATATCCACTGGCACTTTTCTTTGTAAGAATTCCATTTTAATTGGAATTTGGAATTGGCAAAGCAAATTACCTATTTTCCGTTAATTCAGAGGGCCTGAAAAAACTTGTACAGATACACATAGGTTTTATTATACAACCTGTTCTTTTGGTGACTAGGACAGCTGTTTATTTTCCAGGCTTCGGTTCAATAAGGAAACTTTACATGACCCATAATCTAAACGTGTATATGATGGCAATTCCATTTCAACGAGCCTAAATCAGGTTCAGCAAAGTGGGTTTTCCATCAGAGGCAGAGCAATTAAAAAGCAGAAATTCACTAAGTTTTAAAGGACTCAATTTTCTGTTTTCTTTAAAATAAGAATGGAAGAGGCAAACTCCATTATAGTTTCGAGGGTAGCTCTGCTATTAGTAGCTATAGAAACAAGGTAACTAGGTAGTGGATAAGAGAAAGAGGGAGGGAGAGAAGGAGGGAGGATGGAATAGACTAGGAGTAGAGGAAATAACTATAAACCCTGAAGTGCTAGTGTTATGGTTTAGGGACTGGCCACTTGGAAAGTAGACTGTCCCACCCACATTGTAGCTCATTTGTCAGGACTGACCTTTCTAGCAGTGTCCCTTCACCCTTAACCCCAGTTTTCTCTAACATTTAGATGCACAAAGTAGTACCCAAACAAAATGAGTATACCCATCTTCAATGAAGAATTAATGAAGAAAAGGGAGCTCAATATACAATCATGTCATTGCAGAAAGTGCGCAAAGGTTAGGTTCCTGATGTTTTTGCAAAGTCTGTTTGCTCTGTCAAGTTAAGGGACAGAGAGTGGGACCAAAAATCTACTTAACGTCGCTTGACAACTAGGTCAACACCACGTGTAAAGCCCATCTCTTCCCACCACAGCAGTGTCAAAGGTGGAGAGCTCAGTGGGAAGCTGAAACCATACAAGACAGAGTACCTTTTCCGAACCCCAGCTGCTGCATGCCTGATAGAAA
Source organism: Pachyuromys duprasi (assembly GCA_028658305.1). NCBI lineage: Eukaryota > Metazoa > Chordata > Mammalia > Rodentia > Muridae > Pachyuromys > Pachyuromys duprasi. The sequence goes on along the minus strand of CM053757.1, from coordinate 2,837,067 downwards.
GGCTTTTGATCTTAGTTTATGGTCCCCAGGAATGTCTTCAGCTTAGGCTGGATTCACGCTCCCCCTCTGGAATCATTACAGTGTGTTACACTGTTGCTGGACTGCTGGAAAGGAAGGACCCTGAGAGCCAAGGAGGACGCTCTGAATCGGGCATGGGTGGGGTGGGGTGGGGCTTGGGAGGGGTCTTATTCCACAGCCACGTACTTTGTGTTTCTGCTTATAAATTATGAGATGCCTTTACCAGTACATCCATTAAAATTTAAATGTTTATAGAGCCATATTTTTGTGTGTGTGTCTCATTATCTTAGGTTACCTAACAGACCCAAAAGGAAGTCAGCAGAAACCATGTGTCATGAATACACAGAAGCAACAGCATATTTTTAGGTTTTCTCTGTGAAATTGTGTGTATAGTGAGGCAATATCCTAGGGTAACAGTTAACATTAACAGTTGTACACTCAAGGCAAGAGCCAAATCCTGTTAGCCACCTACCTTGTTTTATAAATAAAGTTTTATTAACACAGTCTCACACATTCATTTAGCATTGTTTATGTCTGCCTTTCTACTGTTGTAGTACTTGATCAGCATCAGATCCTTATGTTGCTACAGGGATTCCACAAGGGTATCACACATGATATGTATCATTTTAGGAATTGACTTGCCCCTGTCAGTCCCTGTCTTCTGCTGCCATACAATCCCAGTCTTTCCAGTAAGGGTAAAAGATTTCTGCTCAAATCATGTTTGTCTTGTTTTTATTATGCAGAGGACTTTATTTTCTCTAAAAAATTGAAGTTTATAGGTAGAAGAGGCCGATTTTCTTATTTTTTCTTTCTTTCCTTCCTTTCTCCCTCCCTCGCAACCTCTCTCTTTCTCTCTCTCTCTCTCTCTCTCTCTCTTTCTTTTTTTGTTTTTCAAGACAGGGCTTCTCTGTGTAGCCTTGGCTGTCCTGAACTTTGTCGACGAGGCTGGCCTTGAGCTAATAGTCATCTACCTGCCTGGGCTTCCTGAGTGCTGGGATTAAAGGCATGCGCCATCATGCCAGGTGAGTCTGATTTCTTAATAACACGTGCATGTTCAAGGCAAGCCTGGGATTGCAAGATTCCAGGTCAAAACAAAATGACAACAAAACTCTCCCCAAAACAAAACAAACAGACAAACAAAACAGATCAAGCCAGTCTACAACCACAAAACCCTCTACCCACAACCAGCCATAGCTGGTCCACAAATGAGACTACAATAGAATCATCCGGCTTGAATTTACTTTATTATTTAACTTTTTATCGGTGCCCAGGTTTTGACAGTAAATTTACCTCACATATTTACTCACTCACTCTTATCATACCGCAGTGACAGAGTATTTGACCTGCAGAGGTATAGGGAGGGGGCAGATAAAACAACCAAACCAAACCAACATCCATGGTCTGCTGATGTCTCATTCTGAGAACGCAAGTCCACATCTTCAGAGTTTTTCCTCAGTTGGTGTCCTTTTGCAGCAGAGGGCAACATCCAGCCTCATACCTGAACCACAGTTGTCTTGGGGAGTGATGCTCTGTGGCCCCTGGCCAGGAATGCTATAAAATCCTGCCAGCTTGATGGCACAGATCTCTCCTGGCTTGATGCCTGCTTCCTTCGCTCCTGCCCCATCTCCCTGCTGCCCTTGGCTGCTCTCAACCCCCTCATGAATCACATCTCTCAGGTTGGCCAGCCTTCACCATGAGGAATCCTGTTCCAAATGATCCTTTCTCCTCTCATGAGTTTTCTCAGTCCCTGAGCAAAACACCTGCTAGTTTCAGAACTTTCTATACCCAGCTAGAAATGGTGGAAACAAAGCTAATCATGTTATTCCTTCCTAAGGTTTGTATTTGCAAAGAAGAATGTGTAATGCAAATGAAATTCTAGGTAGCAACTCCTGCTTTCTCAAATTGACTCCCTTTTATCTCTATGGCAGAGATTATGTTTAAGGCCAGCTTGGGCTACACAAGCCTCCATGTCAAAACCAAATGACAGTGAATTGCCATGTTTCTTTTCTGAATAATTGCTTTATGTTGCACTAAATCAGATTGCATTATACATTTACAATGAAGAGATATGGTTGACCAGTTGACATATCTCTTTGGCTAAATGTTTCCTTTCTTCCTCCTCCATCCTGTTGTCCCCTTTTTTTGTTGTTGTTGAGATAGGCTCTTACTAGCTAGTCTCATTAGACCATGCTGGTCTAAAACTCACAAAGATCTGTGTCTTGTCAGAGTACTGGGACCTCCCTTCATGGAGACAGGTTCTTACTCTTTTCCAGGCTAGTTTGGAACTCACTGTGTAGTCTAGGGTGTCCGTGAGCCCACAGTTATCCTCATAATTTCCTGTCTTAGTCACTGTTCTATTGGTTTGAAGAGACACCACGCCCATGAGCACTCTTACAAAGGAAAGCATTGGGGCTGGCTTGCAGTGTCAGAGGTTTAGTTCACTGTCATGGCGGGAAGCATGGCAGCGTGCAGACAGAGATGGTGCTGGAGATGGAGCTGAGAGTTCCACATCTGCATACACGGGCAGCAAGAAGAAAAAAATTCTGAGCCTATTTTGGGCTTTTGAAACCTCAAAACCCATCTCCAGTGACACACTTTCCCTAACAAGGCCATGTTTCCTTTACCAAGGCCTCATCTCCTTCTCAAGTAGAGTGACACTCTCTGCCGATTAAGCATTTAAATACATGAGCCTATGGGGTCCATTCTCATTGAAATCATCATACCCCCTAAGTGCTGGGATTATAGGTGCAGGCTACCATGCATGCCTGTCAAGTGTTTATAACCTCAGAGTCTGGAACATAGATGTAGAGTTTTTGGTTGAGCATCCCTAATAAAAGAAATCAGAAAAGGAAACACATCAAAATCTGAGGTTCAGATTTTGAGTTTTCAGATTAAAGGTATTCAACTGGAGTGTCCAGAAGTGCCACATACACCCCAATTTTCATTATGCTGTGGTAGACTGTATGTGGTAATGTGTTAGCTCTCGAGAACCCTTTCTCAGCTGTTCATCTGGCACAGGAACTAAAATGCATCTGAAAGAGCACAGAGAAATCACATATGCTGAGCTCCTGGTCTGTTCCCCTCCAGATTTTGAAATTCTGTGTTTGATAGAGAATTCAGAGAATGGCATCTGAAGAGCAAACTCTTCCTGGGTGTGATTGACCTATACTAGTAATCATGTATGAGGTAAAGTAAATACCAAGCTGTGTTTCTCCGGCTGAGGGGAAAAAAAGAAAGCCTTCCCATGTAGCTCCAATCAGTTCTGTTTAGCCAGCCTTACATTTGATATGTTTCTTCGATGATCAAATTTATTATGATGATCTACAAACAAGATATTTCAATAAAGAAAACACAATAAAAGAGGAATTCTTTTTGGGAAATCACTTTCCCAGAATTCATTGGGAAGACTTGTGCATAATGTAGTAATCATAGAAAATAGTGGAGAATGGGTTCTGAGAAGACTATAGAGGAAACAGAAAAATATTAAACCTTTGTAGCAATAGCATTTGGTTTAGGAAGGAGTGAGTGGATGAAACCCAGGGATATCTGGAGACTGTTCTCCTGTCTTCCCTACCCTGAATGCAGCAATAGACTAATTCTGCCCTTCTTGCCTCTAAACACAAGAATGATTCAGTGAGTGCCTGAGTGATTCTAAGACATTGAATAGAACCCTCATGGCTTTATCAAAGCATATTTCACAATACACTTAAAAGTAAAAAAGAAAAGAAAGAACGCCTTATACCTTTAGAAGAAATTTTCTTTTCTATTTGGTAAGAAAGATAAGCAAAATTTTGAGCAGCTAAGAATACCTACTCACATGGCTGCAAATGGTGATTCTGGGATCAGGAAGGACTGAGCTGAGGTCTCTTTCCCTTTTATTAGTACCTTGTGTCAGCTGTCATGGCGGAGAGCATGGCAGCTTGCAGACAGACATGGTGCTGGAGAAGGAGCTGAGAATTCCACATCTGGATCCACAGGCAGCAGGAAGAAAAAGGTTTTGAGCCTGTTTGGGGCTTTAGAAACCTCAAAGCCCATCTCCAGTGACACACTTCCTCTAACAAGGCCATGTTTCCTCTATCAAGGCCTCATCTGAGGAAGGTGAAGAGGTGGGAGGGGCTCACAGAGAGATGCACAGATTGCAGTCTGGAAGGGAAACGGGCCAGATTCAGAGATCCTGAGGAGATGGGCCTCCTTCTACACCCTGCAAATAAAGCAAGTTGGTTTTTTTTGTTGTTGTTGTTTTGTTTTTTTTGTTTTGTTTTGTTTTCACAAATGCAGTAGATATGACCATTGTAGAAAATAGGAACTATTTAAAGGGAATAATTAAGTTCACAAATATTTCGTACCACTACAAAATTAATTGTGCATGTATGTATTTATCTAACTTAGAGTCAGAAGCTTCACTCTCACTTTTTAGTGAGTCTAGTACTTTTAGGTTAAAAGTAGATGTAAGAAGTAAAGAATGACAAGTTTCTCATCAAGTACTTTCCCCACTGACTACTTCCCTCACTCTTTACCCTTTGTGCTCCCTCCTTTTTCAGGAAGTCTCACCTGGAACTAAGTGGCCATGACTGCTTCTTAACACCTTTCTTTTCTCATCTTCTTCCTGAACCACTCAGTGCTGTGTTTTGAAGGGATCATGTGTTGGGAGCTCAGGTTTCAGAGTGGTGATGTCGGGAAATGGGACCTTGCAGAAATGGCACGCACTGAGAGGCCTTTAGGAAGCTGGGATCTTGCTGTCACGAGGCTTGGGAGATCTCAGCCTCTCTGCCTTCCCATGTGAAGGTGTGGTCTCTTCTCATCTACACTTCTGCCATTGTGGTATCATCTGCTCTCAGTTCCCACCTGAGGCCTGACCAATGGGCTGCCAGAGCTTGGACTTTGAATCTTGAACTTCCAGCTAAATGAACATACCGTCTCATAAAATTAGGTATTTTGTTGTGATAGTAGAAAAAGTATATAAAATATTAGGCCTAAAGAGGTGGGCCATTGTGATAACTGGACCCACAAAGGTGGAGGAGAAGGTAGAGGCTGGAGAAACTGGGGCCACAGGTTAGAAAAGGCTTGGAAGGCTGTGAGTGTGATGGAAAGTTCTGTGAGACTCCAAAAGACTGGAAACTAGGACACTGGCATCTGACCTAAGAAGGATCCAGAGAACATGGGAAGGACACAGGGCTATGGACAGAATCCAGGGGTCATGGGAAAGATTCAGGGGACAAGGGAAGGATCCAGGGAGCATGGACAGAATCTGGGGGAAGGGGGTTGGGGAAAAGGCTATCCTTGTTAAGAAGGACCGTGTTTGTGCTGTGACCATGCCCTACGACTTTATAGAAGGCAAACATTAAGAAGGCTGGACTAGCTTGCTTGGTGGGGATATTTCAAGGCAACAACGCGTTTAGATTGTGAATTGTCCATTATAAGTCATGTCTCATCAGCTTTCTAATACGAGTCAGAAGTTAAAGGAAGCAGAGTGGAAGATTTGGAAAACGTGAATCTTGGCCAGTAGAGGGACAGTGAGAATTCATGGAAGAAGATCACATCTGGGAGTCGCTTGGAGAAACCACCGCTTGATGAAAAGACAAGCAGGAATGCTGTTTGGCAGCTCAGTTGGAAAAATCTTTTAGGGCATCTCAAAATTCTGTAAAGCTGCCCTTCCCACTACATACCCAGGGGAATTCCAGGGCATAGCCTCCCTAAACCCCAACACACTTCTTAGGCAGGAGAAGCTGGGTCTGGTTGTGGGCTGGGTTCATGGAGGTCCCGGTACAGCTTGTGCTGGTAGAAGTCCTGGTATCCATGTGGAGGAGACTGCAGACACGCAGCACTCAAGCGTTATGGTTCTGCAGTGGCGTCCACCCAGGCTTCAAATGTGAGCCTAACAGGTAGGGCAGACACTGGCCTGGAAGGTGTCTGAGGAGGGATGGAGCTCGCGGAGCTGTGGGAGTCGAGCTGCAGTGCGGACCACAGAAAGCTAGAGTTGTGGGCATGTTACCACTCCCCTGCTGGAGAGAGCGGCAGACAGCGGTGCATAGCCCAAGAGAGTAACCGTGTGGCTGGGAACCAACCAAGCCATCCAGGTGAGGCTGCCCACATCCTGCCACTATATCTTGGGAGATTTAACTTGTTTTCCGATTTTATGGAGGTACGTAGCTCAAAGAGTTCATCTTGGGTGTCAGAGAGCACTGAGTGGTTGAATTAATGTTGGAACAAGAGTTTGCAGCTTTGGGATGGTCTGTCTGCATTTATTTTTTATTTTTTATTTTTGAGAGAGAGAAGGACATGCAATTTGTAGGCCAGGAGCAAAATTCTATGATTTTGCTGTGCTGAAATTTTATCCTTACGTAAGGAATTAAAAGTATGTAATCTTAATATGATTAAAGTGTCTTTGGGACTTTATCAGGATTAGATAAGGTTATCAGTTATTATGATTGAACCTAGAGACTTTATTAGAAAAGGGAGTAGGGCAAGGATACAGACCCACCCTTGTTTCCTGTCTTTGCCACCTGATGTCTCATATCATCTTGGGACACTTCTAGAGAAAAGGTCACGACCAGTTGCATGGCTGTGACCTTGGACCTTCAGAACCATGAGTCAAAACGAACCTCTATTCCTAATAAAGTTACTCAGCCTTGGGTGTCATTAACAGGAACACCAACTAATACATTTAGTGTTCAAACTGCGGTAGTATTAAATACACCAGTGTAAGGTCTCTAAGCAGTTTAAGTAATTGGTAATATAGAAAACATAGTATTTAGTATACTCCTTAAAAATTGGCCTATATTTTTGCTTTGTAAGAAAAAGCAAGTTAATAATTAGCTCTATCTATGTGTCTTAGTTAGGGTTCTTATTGCTGTGATGAAACAGCATGACCAAAAGCAACTTGGGGAGAAGAGGATTTATTTTAGCTTATAGTTGCATCATGAAAGGAGGTCAGAGCAGGAATTCAAGGCAGGAACCAAAGCAGAAAGTGACCCAGAGCAATGCTCCTTACTGATTGCTTCCCATGTCTTGCTCAGCCTCCTTCCTTCCTTGCTTGCTTGCTTCCTTCCTTCCTTCCTTCCTTCCTTCCTTCCTTCCTTCCTTTCTTTCTTTCTTTCTTTCTTTCTTTCTTTCTTTCTTTCTTTCTTTCTTTCTTTCTTTCCCTTTTTTCTTTTTTTTCTTTCTGTTTTTAAAGACAGGGATTTTAAAGATCTACCTGCCTCTGCTTCCTGAGTGCTGAGATTAAAGGCATGCATCACCACCACCAGGCTCAGCCTGCTTACAGCTTAGTAAAAATGTATGCATGAATTAATAGATCCATACGCTTACATTGTATGATACACATAAGCAAAGGTTCTGCTTTCTTAAATTCTGTCACAATGCTAGTAGCAAATGATGTAATGATTAAGGCTAGGCTTGTCTGCTGGATTTCTATCACTGTGACAATACCTGAAACAGGTTAAAGGGAGATTTCTTTCAGCTCAGCCTCAGAAGTTTCAACACATGCTCTGCTGGCCCTGTGATAGCCCAGTATGTACCGTGTAGAGCAGTGGTTCTCAACCCTCCTAACACTATGACCCTTAATACAGCTCCTCACATGCAGAAGTCATGTTTCTGCTACTTCATAACTGTAATTTTGTCACTGTTATAAATTGTAATTGTAAATATCTGTGCTTTCTGATGGTCTTAGGCGATTTCTGTGAAAAGGTTGCTCAACTATCAAAGAGGTCACAATGCACAGGATGAGAACTAGTACTGTAGAGGAAAAAGGTATTTTCTTTTTTTATATTTTATTATTTTATTATTTTTTTAATTAATTACATTTTATTCACTTTGTATCCCCCCCATAAGCCCCTCCCTCCTCCCCTCCCAATCCCACCTTCCCTCCACCTTCTCCATGCATGCCCCTCCCCAACTCTACTGATAGGGGAGGTCTTCCTCTTCTTCTTTCTGATCCTAGTCTATCAGCTCTCATCAGGAGTGGCTGCATTGTCTTCCTCTGTGACTCGGTAAGGCTGCTCCCCCATCCGGGTGAGGTGATCAAAGAGCAGGCCAATCATTTCACGTCAGAGGCAGTCCCTCTTCCCATTACTATGGAACCCACTTGGACACTGAACTGCCATGGGCTACATCTGTGCAGGGGTTCTAGGTTTTCTCCTTGCACGGTACTTGGTTGGAGTATAAGTCTCAGGAAAGACCCCTGTGCTCAGATTTTTTGGTTCTGTTGCTCTCCTTGTAGAGCTCCTGTCCTCTCCCTATCTTACTATTTCCACATCTTTCGTGAGATTCCATGCACTCTGCCCAACAGTTGGCCATAAGTCTCAGCATCTGCTTTGATATTGTACAGGGCAGAGCCTTTCAGAGGCCCTCTGTGACAGGCTCCTAACTTGTTTCCTGTTTTCTTCTTCTTCTGATGTCCATCTGCTTTGCCTTTCTGGTTGGGGATTGAGCATTTTAGCCAGAGTCCTCCCTCTTGATTAGTTTCTTTAGGTGTACAGATTTTAGTAGGTTCATCCTGTGGAAAAAGGGGAACCCTCCTCCACTGCTGGTGGGAGTGTAAACTTGTACAACCACTCTGGAAGTCAATCTGGCACTTTCTCAGACAACTAGGAGTAGCACTTCCTTAAGATCCAGCTATACCACTCCTAGGCATATATCCAAAAGAGGCTCAAGTACACAATAAGGATATTTGCTCAAGCATGTTTGTAGCAGCTTTATTTGTAATAGCCAGAAGCTGGAAACAACCCAGATGCCTCTCAACTGAGGAATGGATCCAGAAATTGGGGTACATCTACACAGTGGAATAATACTCAGAAATAAAAAACAAGGATATCATGAAATTTGTAGGTAAATGGTGGGAACTGGAAAGGATCATCTTGAGTGAGCTATCCCAGAAGCAGAAAGACACACACGGTATATATTCACTCATATAGACATGTAATATAGAAAAAGTTATTTTCAATTCACAGCATCTGGATAGCAAAGGAAAATAGAGGTTAGGGTCAGGGATCCCAAATTCCCCTCAAGGGCACAGCCCCAATGACCTCACTTCCTTCCACAAAGTCCCACCTCTTAAAGGGCCCACCACCTTACAACAGCGCCACAGGCTGGTGGCTTTGTCGTTAGCATATGAGCCATTGATAACGTCCAAATCCAGACTTTAGCAGTCTGCATGAGATACCTCAGTGAGTTGCTTAATTATTAATAACCCTGTCTAAAGTTTCCTGTCAAAATGCTCAGAAAATTTTAATTTGTAATATTTCTCTCACTATGTCTATTGAACCGTGTGGTTTCAATTTCTCTTATAAAATATTATGACCAAAAGCAAATTGGGGAAGAAAGAGTTTATTTTACCTTAAAACTCTCAGATCTCTGTTATGGAGGAAAGTCAGGGCAGGAACTCAATGCAGTAAGAAAACCTTGAGCAGAATCTTCAGGTTACTTGGGCTTGAGCTTTTGCAAAAACAATAGCAAAACCTCATGACTTCTACACATGATGAAAACTTTGTGTTTTACCCAGTATGGAAGAGAGGTCTCCACATGTTGTTTGCATATTAAAGAAATTCTTGGGAATATTCTAGCATGTGGGCTTTACTACAAAGCACATAAAAATAGAAACTAGTTAACAAATAAACTTGCCTATATCTAGCTGCTAAATGCTTTTAAATTCAGGTTATCTGTCTGTCTATCTATTATCTGTCATCTATTTGTCAATCATCTATCATCTGCCTACTCTATCTACCTATCTATCTATCTATCTATCTATCTATCTATCTATCATCATTTATCTCTCAGTTTGTAGACTAGGTTCAGAGGGAGACAAATACTCATCTACAGTGGACCGACATGGAAGGTATCTGCAGGGACAGGGGGCCTGCCTGAAGCCCAGCCTGGAATCTGCTTGCTGGTGTTGTAGACTGTTGGAGGCAGCTGGAGAAAAGTCCACAAAACTTAGTGAGAAAAACCACTTGTTTTGGCTCTTCTTCTGTTGAACTGTGCCTGCCAGTTTTAAAGTACTTAGAGGTGGACCAGCCCAAGCTGATAGCTTTGAGAGAAGAGATTAAACTCTGACTCTCTACTCTGCTGTCTAAACTAATTGTTAAGGTCCTTCTCCTTTAATGTCATTGTCTTTCTTCTTTTCCTCTTCTCTTTCTCAGCCTTCCCCACCGTGATATAGTGAGTGAGCATAGTTGAGTTTGCCTGCCCTCAAGTTCATGAATTATCTGTGAGCTCTGATCAGTCAGTTCACCAACAGCTCTTTGTTGCTTGGGAAATGTTTGCCATATAGTTTCCATGTTTCACACTCTGTATCTACCTCCAATACCGTATATTCCTTTGGTAAGCAGGACAAGAGCCAGTAGAGGACTTTGGCCTTTTAAAGTTTGTATGTTGAAATTCAGTGCCTACTGTGAGGTGCTAATGTGGTAGGAACTTGATCCATGTTTAGAGGTGTATCTGGAGAAGTGACTAGATTGGTAATGTGATTGGGGTGAGGCCTCTTGACTGAATCCTGGTGGCATTGTTGGAGGAGAATCAGAGGCCAAAAGTGACATACATGCACATGTATGTTCCCCATCTTTTGTCCCTTGATGCTCTGGGCCATATTGAACCTTTGCCAGCAGGTTGGCCATCACTAGCCAAGCCCTTCAGATCTTAGACCTTTAGAATTGTAAGCTAGAATGTGGTGTCATGCTCTGGCAACAAAAATTAGACTATGACCTGATCAAGGGGAGCTGAGGAGGATGGCTGTTATTAGTCCCTAATGGGCAGTGAGTAAATGTTGAGGCTGTTCAGCTGCTTCTTTATTCTTTTTGGAGGTGCAGGGGTCACAGTGATGGTGTGGGTGAAACTGGCTCTCAGAGAGGTAGCCTAGATCTGTGTGACCATGTGGTACATGGTCACACCCATGTTGCTTCTTGGGGGTGTCCAGGCTTTCAGAAATGAGTTCTGTTTTAATAATTCTCATGAATTCACATGAATTTATGGATAGATGATCAAAAACAGTCATTTAGATGTGATTTTTAAAGTGTGAGAGCTGTCGAAGCAGAGTTGATGCAGTCATTCGGTGAGGGAGATGGGAGTAGCCCAGATTCTGATCATTAGTGTCTGTCAGGAAACAGCATTTACTTCATTTTCTTCCTCTGATTTAACAAACATTAATTGAGCACTTGCTCTTTGACTCACTGTCCCCTATTGCCCAAGCTGACCTTGTTAGGTCATTCTGCATAGCTCTTTTTGTCCCATACCATTTTCTGTATACCTACGAATGGGCAACACCTTAGCCATTGCCAAGACTCTTCTTTCTAAGAGTGCACACTTCCGGTGTGTGGCAGAGCAGGGGGAAGGCTTTTTAAGAACTTTATTATTTGCCATCTTTGCAAACTAACAGATTAGCGAGATGTCCTTTCAGGACTCTCTGGTCCCTCTGGTCTCTGCCTGTAACCCAGCCCTCATGGTGCAAGTCATGAGAGACTCATAGTATAGTTTGGTATTCACACTGATGCTGTCACAAGTACTTGTTGTTTTCCTTGGGCTAGTTCACTGGGCCCTAGTTTCCACACAACAATACACAGTGGGCCAGATAACCCCGCACACACAGTGAGCTGCACTGTGGGAGAGGGACCTCAGACATGGGGAACACAGATATTTTATATTGGGCAGTAAGCACCCATATCCTTTGCTTTTAGGGAGACATTACTGTTCTCTTTCTGCCCTTTGGCCTGGAAGAAGACACTGTTTCTAATATCAGATGTGTTCACTTGCAGCCATTCTTATAGAGCCTGCAGTGCACCTTCACTGTGTGCAGAAGTCCCAGAGGCCTTCTGATGGCAGATGGCGAGGAAATCATCATGTTTATACCGAGATATTCTGTGCACAGTCAGGTTGTTAAACTGACTGACATCACAGATCTGCCTTGATTTCCATCAGTGATGGTGAGGCCAGCATTAGCTTCAGCAGTGCTGAGGATGAGAATGATCTTTAGTCTGGGAGTCATGTTGTGTGGACCAGGCTGCTCATCCACAGTCTGGGTTGATTATATGGATCCTCAAATCTGTTTTCTCTAAAATGAGAGCAATGAAACTGCTTGTATGGAGTTTCTGGAAAGCTAAGTAAATAATGTTTGTATATAGCTCCAACAAACATCCAATCATTGTATTGCATGAGTAGTTCCCACCCCCTCCACCAGGAGGATCTCCCAGGCAGCAAAGGCTTTGCCTATATCATTCAATTCATCCCTTATCTCTCATGGTAGTACTGCCATGTTGCAGCATTTTCACTTTATAGACTAATGGAGGCTCAGCTCAGGTTATCATGAACGATAAAAGATGAACGATAGAAGATAAGACCCAGAACGGTCATTGTCACAGACCACATGTGTGCTGCCACTTAGCAATTAGAGGCCGAGTCCCTTGCTTTTTCTAGTCACAATTCCTGTTTTAAAATTTCCCTCTGCCATTTATTGTCCATCCTGTATCCAAAATTGGGTTTATGATCACCTACCAGATAAAGTAAATCATGCTTTCACAATGCTTGACAAACCAATATAAACTCACACATACTGAGCTTGCTAACATCAGTTTTGGTTAGAGTTACCATGACAGGGTGTGGAAGCAACTTATTTCCTAGTGTCATTTACCTTCAATTTACCTCAATGCTGACCCTTCTGTGACTTAAATGTCATATAAACTGTGTATTAGAATAGCCTTGGGAACCTTTAAACACATTGGTCACGGAGTACTTGATAAAACCTTAGATGATTGAAGGGAAGCAGAATGTGACATCACTATTTGAGCTAACTTGATTCTCCTTTATTTTATATTATCCCCCATGGTTTTGGTAGTAAGTACATAGTTAGAGGTAGACCCAAAGACATGGATAAAAAAGTTACCTGATTGAACTCATCATACATATTTGTTGCATGGGTTGACTCACCTTATATACATTTAAAGCATTATCTAAGATTTATTATAGAGAAAAAATATACCAATATAACTTTTCATTAAAGCTTACCAGCGACTATTTCTCAGTTGAGTAAGCCAGTTGAATATTAAGTTTGATAAAAAATAGTATGTGTCAAATAAAAATTATCTTCATGTCCAGTTGCAAAAGTGGAGTTGGTATGGTCACACTCCCTGGAGCTGGCAAACCCGGTTTGAATGCCGGCGGTTCTGCTCCTGACAAGCTGCATGAATGTGGAGGAGATGCTTAAGACACAGTCTCTGGGAGGCTCCTCTCCTCGTCTGAGAAACAGAAGTAATAAAAACACACGTGCTGGGCGGATAAATGTGCTGTCATTCCCGAAGTGCTGGTTGAACCTCTACACTCCTACCCTGCTACACAATTTACATGTTAACCTAAAGATAAAGGCAGGCCTCCTTCTGGTCTGCAAATCTCAGCAGGAGGCATCTCAGCAACCCACTCTGGGCGGCCCTGTCCTTACCAAGCTTTGTCTCCCTATTCCATTGTCCACTCTGTGAATGTCCCTTTAAGTCTTCCTCAGATTTGGCCAGTTTTACCTCCAATGCTCATCACTCATTTCCCATCTTTACTGCTCTCTCTAACTGTCAGACTTTTTGGAAAGCATCTAAGGAGTTTATTTCTAAAGGGGCACAAGGTGACTTCTGGTAAGAAAAATGAAGGACACTGTAAAGAATAATAACAAAAGAGGCTGAAATGTGTGGAAAACCACCTTTTAATAAAAATATAATTTAAAATTTTTTTGCTTTGTGTGTGTGTGTGTGTGTGTGTGTGTGTGTGCACACTTGGGGCAGTCAGAGGACAACTTCTTAGAGTCTGTTCGCCACATTTCACCTTTATGTGGGTCTTGGGACCTGAACTTCAGTCCTTAGGTTTGCCTGGGCATACCCAAGATGCAGATGAAGGTCCTCAGAAATAACATTCTTCAATAAAGAGTAATGTAGGGCAGGGTGGGAGCATCAGTGGAAAGCTGCTTGAGGTGAAAGGGCACTTTCTTTTGTTCAGCCACTTTAATGATAAATAGTTAACATAAGCTAATGTAGCCTAAGTGCTAAGAGTTTGAAGCACTCTCTCCCTCCCCAAAAAGACATCGATCCTGCCCCTAGGGCACTCATGCTAAATGGAAATCATATGGACAGTCTTGGCCCTTCAGGGAGCAAGGAAGCTTGGCCATTCACAAAAAAACAGACGTGAATGGGTTCTATGTACCCATAAGATACAGAACTTATTTTTTTTCTTTTCTTCCCCTCCCACAAGTATCTATATAATTTGAGCATTCACTAGACTCTTACAGAGATGGGCCTATTCTTCTGATGGCTTCTTCACTAATAATACATTTGTGATAGAAGCTCCTTGAAGGGTTTCAGCTAAATCAAAAGCTATGTTGTGTGTTGGTCAAATTGATGCATCTGAAAGCCTATGGTTGGAAAGGGTGTGACTAGGAGTCTGTGCCTGTAACCACACCACATTTTTCTCCCAGGTCATTTCTCCATCAGGTCCACTTCATCAGCAGAGCAATGATAAAACTGCACAACAGTCACAACATCTAGCTAATGTCTTCAAAGTCTGCAAGAGAATCAGTCTTTCAGACCTCAGCAGAACTGTGTTTTCTGTCTGTCTCCTCAGCGATGGAGGATGGAAGGGGCTGTGTGGTTTACCCTGTTTACTCCAGAGAACTGTCTTTCACGTTAGTTTACTGCAGGTGGAACCGAAAACATTGGGGTAAGAAGGTTGGAGAAAGCAGGAGGTGGTAACGTGAGGCACGGGCAGTGGCCCATCTGACCACTGACAGTTTCCTTCCAGGAGGCTGGCGGCAAAGCAAATCTATCTTCCTTAGCTAGCCCCACTTCAAGGCAAGCACATATGAAAACCCAAAAAGAAACTGTGTCAAAGTAGGCTGCTGCCATTTATAATGGGGCACGTGCTTATCTTGTGGCAAGAGCAGGGAGGAGATGCCCGTTTTCCACCCAACACATGTGTTGCCAGAGGGGAAGATGAGACACCGTCTCTCAGGATGGGTGAAGTCCTCAACATTGGCACTAGAACCGTCTGAGTCAGGCTGGTGACACCAGCCTCCATGTGTTAATAAGCGTGGACAGTTGGCAAAATAAAGTGGCCTTCAGGTGCAGCTTCTATGAGTAGTCTTCTGGACTGAGCTAGGTGCTGGTGGGCAAAGTTTAACAGCCCTGGAGAAAGAGTTTGTGCACCACGGGAGATTAACAGAGGCAAGGTACAGTTAATCTGAGGTTTATTCAGAAGGAAAAGAAATCGCTCTCTCTCTCTTGCCTGTCTGCTTGCCTTCCTCCAAGAGCATGAATTTGTCAATAATAAATTAAAAACCTCCTGTAAGAGAGTTGTCAATATGAGAGGCTGAATTTCCCATGTTCAGTAATCAGCTACCTATTATTTTGGTAAGAGATGCCTAAATTGAAATTCCAAAGGGCATTATAAACCTGAATTAAAAAGGTAATGGATTTTTTAATAAGTTCTGGGTCAAGATGTATTGTCAAACTATTTTCCATAGGGCTTAGAATATACAGCCCATCCTTTTAATAATACCAGATCTAGTCTTCCTTGCAGCAGCCAGCTGAGACTGCTTCTCTATTGTAGACTCTCCCACCATGCCTAACAATGAACAAAGAAGTAGATTGCCCAGGAACCATTTTAAATAGAACGGTTTCCCAGAGAAACTGTTGCTGGCAGAGACAGGTTGGACCCAGACCTGGACAACCTGCTTTCGGGAAAGCACTGATCAATATTGTTTGGGAGTAAGTAGTAGTGTAAATATTATGATGAATTAAGTAAATCATAAAACAAATGATCTATACACTCGGGTGCAGCCCAATTCTACTCGATTGCTCTGGTTCAGGCCTCCGTAAAGGATGTTTCTATGTGCTCTGAGATTCACAGGGCTTTCAGAAAGCTATTTTAATTATACAGGCCATATATTAGTCATGAAAGCACCATGTCCACAACTCCTTAAAGACTGGCAAAGAACTTGACCACGCATTTTAAAAGTAAGTGGACTGTGTATTCTAAGTTGCTGGAGAGTAGTTTTTTCCCCTGTTTTATGGCTTCAGTCCAAAACCAGGGTTACATTGTGAAGCCATCATTTTCATCATCGCTGTCTGACTCTGCTGATCTCCATAACCTTGTTTCCTTCTGGGTTCTGTTTTAGACTGTTTCCTGATTGCACCTTTCCTCTTTTCCATTTTTGACAGGTACAGGAGAGATGGACATTTCTGTGTATTGCCGAAGTGTGAGCCTGTAACTAAGAGGTAGCTGAAAGCAGCAGAAGCGGTTCCTTTATCGTCACTGAAATACAATACGTCAAGCACCAGCAACAGGGAAGGCCGCTTGGGCTGCACGCTGACATACCCTCCATTTAGAGTTGAGCTGGTATATTAATTTTGCCGCTGCATTCGTTTGGGATGGTTTCTGATCATAGCATAAATTTACTTTATAATGTAACTTGATATGGGAAGCAGTGCATGAATTGTTACAAACTTTCTTCTGTTTTCTGTATCTTCTGTGAGACACAGATCTGGGTAAGATAAAAGAGTACACGCCTCTTTCATCATGGGCATGTGTAGAGAGAGACTGGAGGATCTGGAAAACAAATTTGTACTTTTTTGTGGAAATGGGAACTACTCATAAAACATTTAATGAGTTCAAGGTCTCCTCGCTGTCCTCCTGCATCCTATCCGTACAGCCGCTTGGCAACCCTGAGGTAGGCGGGGTACTGGCAGGTTATTGAAGGCATCTGTTTCAGACACGACGATGCATCAAAACTTCAGTAACAGACTGAAAAAAATGCACTTCCTTTTCAAAAAAGGGCAAGGTTATTGTTTAGCAGTCAGTGCATAATTAAAGAGAGAACGAAATGGACGTTTTATTCAGGCACAAGGACTTGGTTTAATATCACAATAGAAACTGAAGGTATGTGGCAAAACTTTAAAAGCTTGCCCTGGGGTTTGAAGGCCCTCTGAGGTGTTCTCACAACCGTAATCACCATTTTTATGCATGTCGTGGACTTGTTTACCAGCTGCGTTTGCACGAGATCTCAGCTGTCTCCCGGTGCCGCTCACCTCCCTCCGAGCATATTTACGGACTATGTGCCCTCATTAATTTTGGAAGGAATTTTAAAGAGTTCTCAAATAACGCTTCCAATTAGTAGCCGGGGGTGTACGCATGTATATGTTGGAGTGTGGGGCTCATTCAAAGAACCCCAGGTGGGCAAATTTTATTCTAAAACAGTCCCAGGTTAAAAAAAAAAAAAAGACTAAGTGATATCCAGGTGGGGGTGGGGTTCACCGAACCTTCTGACACGGTTAAAATTCTGTTCTCGCCCCTTTCCCGTCAGTGCTGGGTCTCGCTTACAACTTTTGCTCTTTGCCTCTAAACTTTAGACCTTGGGTGTCGTCTCCAAAACCTCATCAATGTCTGCCTCATTTCCAGGGTCCAGTAGCCCGGATGAATTTGTATCAAATCTTTTTGGCCCATTAAGCGAAGTCTTTGGTAATTTTGTGGACTTTCGTAGGAGTGCTGCACAGTTTGGTCGCTGAGTGTAGAATGCTTCCGAGAAGGAGGGTAAAGGAACAAAGGGACACAGGGGGAACACAGGGTGGTTACCAATCACTTTTGTATCCGCTAGGGGGATGGGGTTTAGTAGGCAAGGCCAACCAAAAGGGCTTCCTGGTCCATGGATGCACTGAAGGCTAACATGGTGTGAATTGCTGAGGGGCTAGAGTGTGCAGGTGTGGCTGACAATCTGGAGATGGATGGCGGCGGGGAGGGGCCAACAGTGGGGGAGGGAGTTAGACACTGTGTAGATCCTGCTACTCTTCCCTCTCACCAATGGTCGGCATGATTTTATCGTCAAGTCTTCACTCACCTTTCTGGGTCTAGCCAAGGATTTCTGTTTTCTAACAGACTGCTGTCTCCCAGTGTGCGACACCTCCCTCTGAGGGCCAGAGGCGTCTCCCCTGCTCCCTGGATGGGTAGTTACTTGCCCCGTGTCCCACCACACTGGCAACCACAGCCAGAGCGTCCTTTTTATGTTTATGTGGCTGACACCTCTGTTTTCCTTCGAAAGGACCATTTGCCACATGCAGACCTTCCCTCAAGTTATCAGGAAAATTTGGGGAACCACAAAGGCTATTTTTCCACTTTAAGAAAAGATTATTTTGACAAAAACTAATATACAATATTGCCATTTAACCATTCTCATACATTTTTAGGGTTTTTGTGTGTTTATTACCTATTGCCTGCCTCAATTTACTTTAAATTAATTTTGTAAGTTTACTACATTTTCAGTAAATGGAAAAGGTTGCCTCACTATAATCTTGTTACATTTTCTGTTGCTATAAAATTGCATGTTGAAGACTGGGTAATTTCTAAAGAACAGAAGTTTAGTTTGGCTTATGCTTTTGGAGTTTGAAAGGCTTAAAAGTATAGTAGCCGTGAAGCCTCCATGCTGTTTCAATTCGGGAAAGAAAGGAGAGAGACAAGATACGAGGGAAAGCCTCCCTTTAAAACAGTGGTTCTCTCCATTTGCCTGCAAATTCCATGTTTTTAATGGCTGAGTAGTATTCCATTGTGCAAGTGTGCCACAGTTTCTTTATCCATTCTTTGGCTGAGGGACATCTAGGTTGTTACCAGGTTCTGGCAGTTATGAATACAGCTGGTATGAAGTTGAGCAAATGTCCTTGTTGTATGGTGGAGCATCTTTTGGGGGTATGCCCCTACTCCTGGGTATAGCTGGGTATTGAGGTATAGCTATTCCCAGTTTTCTGAGAAAGCGCCAGATTGATTGATTTCCAAAGTAGTTGTACAAGTTTGCACTTCCACCAGCAATGGAGAAGGGTTCCCCTTCCTTCACATCTCCACCAGCATGTGTTGTCCCTTTCATTTTTGATGTTGGCCGTATGATGGGTGTAAGGTGGAATCTCAGGGTCATTTTGGTGTACATTCCCCTGATAGCTAAGGATGCCGAGCATTTAAGTGCTTCTCCACCATTTGAGAGTCCTCTGTTGAGAATTCTCATTTTTAATTGGATTACTTGGTTTGTTGATGTTTAATTTCTTGAGTTCTTTATATATTCTGGATATCAGTCCTTTGTCAGCTGTAGGATTGGTGAAGGTCTTTTCCCAATCAGCAGATTGCCTTTTCTTTATGTTTATAGTGTTCTTTGCTTTACAGAAGCTTTTCAGTTTCAAGAGGTCCCATTTATTAATTGTAGATCTTAGAGCCTGAGCTGTTGGTGTTCTGTTCATGAAGTTGTCTCCTGTGACATGAGTTCAAAGCTCTTATCCACTTTCTCCTCTAGCAGCTTTAGTGTATCTGTTTTTATGTTGAGGTCTTTGATCCACTTAGGATCAAACTAGAAAAGAACTTCTTGAGGGAGGTAACAGAAAGACACACATGATATGTACTCACTTATAAGCAGATTTCAGTTATATAGTACAGGATAGACATACTACAATGCACAGTCCCCAAGAAGATAAGTCCAATGGACATCTTAGGCTTCATGTCAGGCGACTAGTTAGGAGAGTTGGGGATATCTCTGACACAAATTATGTTGTCTGCTTTCTGATCACTTCCCCCTGATGGAACTTCCCTACAAGGCCATAGGGGAGGAAGAGGAACTCAGTCATCATGTGAATAGATGAGCTGGGGTGTCTGGGTAGGGAGGTTCCACTATTCTGAGGAATAGGGGAGAGGGGATGTGGGAGGGAGTGTGGGACTGGGAGGAGAGGAGGGAGAGGCCTATGACTGAGATGTAAATTGAACTAATTAATAAAAATAAATATTCACATTTGTTCAAAAAAAAAAAACCAAAACAACAACAACAAAAAATCAACCAACCAACCATCAAACAAACAGTGGTTCTCAACTTTGCTAACTCTATGACCCTTTAATACAGTTTCTTGTGTTGTGGTGACTCCCAGCCATAGAATTATTTTGTTGCTACCTCACAGCTGTAATTTTGCCACTGTTATGGCTAGTAATGAAATATCTGATATGTAGTCTATGTAACACCTGGGAAAGGGTTGATCTACTCCCATAGGGGTCATGATTCATGATCCCAGGTTGAGAAACACTAGTTTAAACCCAACTGCTCTTGAGGTAATAAATCCAGTCCAGTGAGGACAAGTATTCATTTACATGGCAGAGGGATTTAAGCTATCTGTGATCCAAATGCCACCTGCTAGGCTTGCTTTCTAATGCTACCACATGGAGGAATTAAGACTCCAATACATGGATTTGGGGGCACATCTCTGAGCTATAGCAATTATTACAAATAGGAAATCAACACCATCTTACATATGTAAAAACAGCATTACCACCCAATACGGAAAAATATGTTATCAAGTTCTGACTAGTTCACAACTGTGAATCGCTGAGAGATTTGAGCCTGAGGCCTAATCTTTTTGTGAATGTTTGTTTGCTTGTTTGTTTAATGTGCATGTGCCCGTGTGTATGTGGGGGGGCACGTGTGTGCAGGAGCCAGCAGAGTTCAGTGAGGGGGTTGGAATCCCTGGACCTGGAGTACAGACTGTTGAGAGCCGCCATGTGCGTACTGAGAACAAAACTGTAAAGTCTGGAGTTCTCTGCAAGAGCAGCAAGTACTGTTGTTGGCCACGGAGTCATCTCTCCGTCCTGAGGTCCATCCTTCTGGCAAAGAGTTAAAGATGGCTTTATGTCATTCATGCGGCAAAATGGAATCTCTCCCTGATTTGCCTCTAGCAGTAGCCGACCTGCAGAGGCGCATCCCTTTGAGTGCAGTGTTTGTATTCAATTTTGTGTCCCTGTGTCATTGCTAACAGCCTTTTGATTCTGGCCAATCTCAAGGTGAATTTGAATTACATGAATTTCAAGTAAGAGGTTAGGCAGGATCTCCCCTTTGCCAGTCCAGGTGGAGAGAGTTATGGACAGGTGGCTCTTTGTGCTTATACTTTCATCTTTTTCTCAGCAAAAGGAGGTTCTGAAGAGAAGCACTGGCGAGGGAACAGGGAGCCTTCTGAAGTCTGTACTCTGGTGAACAGCAGTAAGGCACTGTGTGTACTCAGCAGAGGTTACCTCACAGAAAACCAGACGGCCATCCGCGTGGCTCCTTTATGTTGATTGTGTAAGCTGTTGACATGGAATAATTTTCCCTCCTGAAATTCCATATCAATGTGTGTTTATCAATACACACATCATGACCAAGAAAGATGTCTTCAGGGACATACAATTCTAGAGGATAGAAAACTCAGATTTTAGATGTCAGGATGTTTGGTTCATTCCTATTACACTCTGGACTTCAGCAAATGAAGTCCTGACTAACTAGATGACCCTATAAAACCCAGGTGCTCTCTTATTCGAAGATCTGCAGTTCCTCTAAAAAATTTCTCTTAGAGAAACTGAAATTCTCTTTAGCTTTTTGGCTTTAGATAAAGGGGCACAGGGGCCATCCATGTTCCAGCGCCCACTCTCCAAATAAATGTTAAATTTATAGCAATTTTATGTCACGGGTGAGTCTATGAATAATGTAGTTTAGGGACTCTGGATTTGTGAATGAACAGGCAGCTTTGAACTCTTCGTGGGAAGAGGCACCATATGCCGTTCAAAGGTAATTTCCCTTAGATTTACATTTCATTTATTCTTCTTGCACCTCCAATGCCAAGTGCTGTGTCAGGCCTTGAAAGGAAACATAACAGCAAATGGCAGTCCACAGAAAGAGCGATAAAGCTGACAAACGGTAGCTTCTTCAGTAAATCACAGGTCCCATGGAGAGCAGTCGACTGTTCCGCGAGGGAGAGCAGTGGGCTATTCAGGGAGACATTAGAAAACAGAAATGGAGAAGGAGAGAAAGAAAATACTAGAAAGAGCCTTGCCATAGCTTTGTGAATGAGGAACAGGAGCCAAGAAAGCCTTACCGAAGGCTAAAAAGTAGTTTATTCTATGAAGCAAAGCCTTTAAGAATTGATTGTTAAGCATTTCTGAAGGGGAAAATGCGAGTATTATGTATAACGATAAGAAAAGAGACAAAACTAATCTTTGTTTAAAAAGTTGAGGTCAGGTCTGTGAAAGCAGCAGGGCTGCAGTAGAAATGAGAGTTCATGGTGACTGAAGAGGCCAGTGATAAGGAAGCAACAGGCTCATGTCTGTTCCAAAACAGGATGGGAATCTCCCATTTGCAATGGGAGAATTCCCATCCATGCAGGTTTTCTGGGGTGTCATGGTTAAAGACTTAGTGCGAATGTCTATAAGGAGAAATAAGAAATTACTAACGGACAGCTGAGCCCCTGATCTCAGAGGGTGCTTGTGTTTACAGGAACTCAACCTGCGGTCCCTCTGAGAAGCAAGCCCCATTGGCAAGGTGAAAGGTGCACTCTGGGCTGCAATGCTGAGCAGTGGCTTTGGATTCGTTTTCTTGTGTGAACGACTTGGTTATTCTTTTCTTATTGGAACAGAAGGTGAACTGGAGAGACCATGATAATGGAGAGTGTGTAAATAACCTGGCTATTTCTGTTTTATTCTATGTATCAAAATTGTAAAAGGATCATGAAACCACCCTTTCTGCCATTAAGAAGGATTCTCTGGGCAAATGGAACCCAAAGAAGAAAATGAAGGATGAGATGAGGGAGACTTGGTATCGGAATGCTTATGTCTCTGGATGTGAGGGGCCAGAGGCTGAAGGAAACTCACTGATCTCATCAAGGGTCAGAATAGCATATTCATTCTTCTAACAAAAATGTATTGAGTATTACATTGCGGGTAGAGTTAGTGAAACAGCAGCAAATGGGACAGACCCATTGCCAGCCCACAGGGAGCTTGCATTCTAGTGTGAGGGATAGGCTAAACAAGTCATGGAGGCACATACCTGTATGGTCAAATGGTGATGAGAGATACGGAATGAAATAGAGCACTTCACACAGGGAGCGTTGGCTGGCTCTCTCTGTCCTATCATCTCTCTTCTCTCCGGAGCTGTGTGGTGGTTACCTTTAATTGCCAATACAGTACAATTAGAGTTACACAGGAAGAGAGGATTTGGAACACCAGTGTGCCCTGTGGGGATTGTCTCGGTTATGGATCAATTGATGTGAGTAGACCCAGCCTACCGGGGCAGTGCTTTTCCCACTCCTGGACTGTGTAAGTGTATAAATGCACCCACGCATCCACTTCTCTTTGCTCTTGATGGTGGAGGCAATGTGACCCACTGCTTCAAGTTTCTGTGCTTTTGCCTTCTCTGCAGTAAAGGACTGAAACCAGGAACTGTCAGCTAAACTTCTCTCTTACATTGCTTTTGGTTGAGGGCATCATTGCCTCAACAGAAGTGAAGCTAGAACAAGCTAGCATTTATTTATTTATTTATTTATTTATTTATTTATTTATTTATTTATTGTTTGTTTGTTTGTTTGTTTGTTTATTCATTTATTTATTAGTTTTTAAATTTATTTTTGAAACAGACTCTCATAGTCCAGGCCATCCTGAAAATGGCTGTGTAGCCGAGGCTAAACTGCAACTTCTGCTCCTTCTGCCTCTACCTTGCAAGTGCTTGGAATACACCGCCATCACAACCTGCTTGTTGCTTCTTTATATAAGGTGATCAAGAAGACCTCAGAGATAAGATTTCAGAGAGACTTGACAGAGTGAGGACAAGAGCACCGTGGGAAGCATTTCCCATGCAGCAGCAGGGCCACAGTGTGTGTCTGGAGGTGTCAGTGTGCTTGGCGAATCTGAGGAAGAGCAAGGATAGGCAAGGCGGAGATGAGGAGAGAGAGCTGGCCGGGTCCCTTTCCATCTCGGGGCACAGGGAGAGCTCTTCTTCCAGTGAGTTGGGGAGCTGTTGGGAGGAGACATTTGGAGAGTCCTCACAAGGATGCACCTACATATGGAGAGTGCATTGGGGAAACAACTGTGAGGACCTGGTGGCACATGCTAGGTGCTTGCTCCGGGTTGGTGACATTGGCAGTGAGACACCGTTTCTGATTACACTTTTAGGAAGGGCTCAGTTTCCTGTCATATCAGATAAGGCGACAAAGGCAATGGCTCACCTTGAGGAACTAGCAGGTTAGAGCTGTATTGCAGGGGGATTTCTGCATTTGAGCCTTCGTTTGCGGTCTCCATTAGAATCTAATTGGGGACACTAAAAGGAAAGCTACGTGGGAGTTCAGGATGTGGAATAAGGCTGGAGAGAAAATGTGGATCAAGGTGGTAATATTTAAAGCTACAAGGTTAGACAAGATCACACAGAAAATAAATAAATATTAGCAGAAAAAAAACCATGGTGAGTTTTGTTGTTGTTTTCCCCCTGAGCTTTGTGTGTTACTGTCGCTGAGTGCCTAGGTAGGACCTGGTGTTTAGAAGCCTTTGTGTGTCACTCATTTTTAAAACTCTACTTTATTTGGAATGTTTAGGCCTCAACCTCCTTTCCAACCTCTCTTCTAAGTAGAAGAGAGTTAGTGGAGAAAGAGGCCCCTGTCCTTCTCCTGGCTATTTAGAGTTGAGGGTTCTTTAAGGCTCTATCAACTGCAGAGGCAGCCAGCAGTCTCCTCCAGGGTTCTGTGCCTCCGTCTGCCCCAAAGCGCCACACCGTCCACCTCCTCCCTCTTCAAACTACTGTTCTCCATACGCCAACACGGCACCCACACCTTCTTCTTGGCTTTCAATTTATATCCTCCAAGCCCTAGACCATGCCTCTCCGTGCTCCATGTGGAAGGCCATTACCAGCTGGCAAAAGCCATGCCCTGCACGAGATAATTAACAGCTGTGGACAAACTACCCCCCCCGCCCAACACACACACACTTGGGATTAAAACAGAAATTTATCTACACCTTTGTCTGTGTTTTTCCCCCTATTTAAAACAGGATTATATATTTTTTCTTTCTTTTTTTTATTTTTAGAGGCAGGGTTTTTTCTGTGCATCTTTGGCTGTCCAGGATTCACTTTGTAGACCAGGCTGGTCTCAAACTCACAGAGATCCGCATGCCTCAGCCTCCCAGAGTGTTGGGATCACAGGGGTGCGTCACCACACCCAGGTAGGATTATATTTTCCATATGCCATGCAGAGCTATCCACAGCTGACATATAATCCCACACATAGCAAGCTGTTCATGGTGTTCCCTGCCTTGGGGTGCAGTTTGCTTGCGCAGATCTTTGTGGAAAGCTACTCTGCTTGGGCCATGTGTGTGCTTCTGCATGCTCTCCCAGCCATACACTTCCAGGAATTCCTCTTCATTTTTAAGACTCGGGCCCTGTGTGGTGTCCTCTGAAAATCCTTTGCACCCTCTCCTCCTGGGCAGGTAAGGCAGCTTTCTGTGTTCTATCTATCATCCTGCACTTGGGAAGAATTCCTTATCCTTCTCTTTTATAATGATTTTCTCTTATTTATGACCAGTGTTTGCTATGGAGAATCCTCATAGTATTAAACCAAACCAAACAAACAAACAAAACCCCCCACAAAACCCAGCCCATATGGTAGTAGAAAAGTGAGACTTGAGTGATAAGTGACACCAAGTCCTTTAAGCCCACAGCGGTAGCTGCTTCCCTAAATTCTTCAGTGTCCTTGACCACAGTTGCTCCCATGACCCAGCCTTAATGTATATGAGGAACATGTCTTAAGTGATCAATTCTGGAAAAAAAAGAAGAAACACGAAGATTTTTTTAAATATATATTTAGGAAGAAGGAAGAAAAAATAAGAGAAGGAGAAGGGAAGAGAAGATTTCATTCTGAAGACAAACTAGGACATTCCAATTCAAGCCCGTCTCTTGTTCAGGTAATGAGGGCAAGTGTCTTGTATAGTGACTGTCCCAGCTAGGGGCTTAAAAATAACTTGAAAATAGCCTGATGGTGATGGCACACACCTTTAATCCCAGCACTTGGAAACAGAGGCAGACGGATCTCTGTAAGTTGAAGGCCAGCCTGAAAAAAAAAAAAACCTTGGAAACAGAAACTGTCTGGTTAAAAGAGATAATTAAACAGATATGTTCAGCTCCTTAAGTTCTACTATCTAATGCCACTGAACATTTAATTTCATAATTTAATATCATTTAAAAGAGTTGCTACCCCCCCCCCCCCCAGTTTTTATCATTGTGGATGTTTTCCCTGCCTTGCAAAGCCTTCATCTGTAGACTGTGGGCAGGACATTTGCGAACTGGACAGCACTGTGAGAACTGCTTTCTTTCCTTGGGTGCTCGGCTTGACCCTCTTTTATCATGTCACTCAGTCATAAATTTTTAGTGCAGCAACCACTCAATGCAGGCACACGTAAACCCGAGGATGTAACTGCATGACTTCAGTATGTTTTTTTGGTGTCTTGTACAGTGCACACCATGTGATTCTATAACAATATGATCTAAAAGTAGCATATTCACATTGCGCTAGCATTTAGGGGACACAGCTATTTCACCTCACTTTACCTTTATTAAATTCCTTGTTTTCAGTTAAAAGAAGCGGTATTCAAGTGATTTAAAATAATTTGTTCAGGCTGAGAAACAAATTTTACCCAAAATATCTTCAGCAGTTTTTTTACTCTATTTGACACATGTAAGCATACTCCCCCAAAACGTGTGTCTTTGTCTTACGCTTATTTAAGTATGCCATTAATTAGGAATGCCTGAGTTCCTTCTTGGGTAATAATATCGACAGCTATTGTTTTTAGTACTTCTTGCTGAGTTCACGTGTGTGGTAGATGCCACATTCTAGCCTAGTGGAAGCTGCCAACCAGAGAAAAGCTGCTTACCACCTCAGCAAACTGGAATTATTCTTTTCAGTTTTGTGATGGTATTTTGCCTTCTTTTTCTTTCATATGCAGAGACAGAGCAGCCTGTCTTGAGCTTTCCTCAATTACTTTTCACATTATTGTTTTGAAAGACAGGGTGGGGTTGGCTGACCTACCAGCAAGCTCTTGGGATGTGCCTGCCTCTGCAGGCACACACAGCCATCCTTTTCCCTGTTTATGTAGGTATTCAAAGAAATACCTACATAAAGCTTTCAAGAAGAAAGAATTCAAAGAAAGCTCCCTAATGTTTGCATTGCAAACATTCTTACCCATTGAGCTATCACTCCAGTCCCTGTAATTGTTGGATTTGATGGCATTTTAGATAATAAATGACTAAGTTTATGGTTGCTAGTACATTTAAAAAGCACATGATTTTTGTGAAGTTTTTGGTAGCAAAACAGTAATGGTAACAAACTCAACTCCATTTCTTCAGCTTCTATGTAGAAAAGTTGGCATTTGGGATGGCACCTACCAGTGCCAGAGCTTAAAACTGGATCAAATCAACCCACCCAAGTTTAGAGGTCATAAGTTTCTCTCCTGAGAATCAGGGGAAAATATGTACAGTGACTCTCTGTGACAAATATGCAATATTTATCATGAATCTAATGAATTTTCAACATGCCTCTTTAGGAATCAGATTGTGGTGGTGGCTTCCTACTACAGCCAAAGCCTCTGCATTCTGTAGGTGTGGGGCAACAGGAATTGTCACTTCACTTGCAGCTCAAGATTTATGAATCTTCTAGGACAACTACAAGATCCTCTCCAGTCAAATTATGATTATTAAATACTTAAAACTTTAATCACATGGTACATTTCCTCTTGATAAAGGGAGATGTCATCTGAGAGAATTCTGACTATCTGAGACTGAGGAAGATCATGAACTTCATGAGATCTTATTTTTTTTTCCCCATGAAGTATGAACATTTAAAACCTTACATCTCTCAAAGAGAAAAATCACCATTAATCAACATTCTTCCGGTCTTCCTCTCCAGTGAACAATCTTAGTTGTGTCCAGGCAAGCCTCAGTTCATCTTATTTATTTGTCTAAATGTTTCGAGATGATAAAGCGGGTAACTCCTCTGTCTCTATCATTTCCTGTTTCCTATGGTACAGGGTCTCTATATCATTCTGCAGAGTCAGGTGGATGGGAGAAGGGAAGCATTGTTAAACCAATCTGAGGCAAGCCAGGGACAACAGTGCCTGTTTTATATGCTTTAAAGAGAGATCAGCTAATCAGCTTCAAACTGGTAAGTTTTGCAGCATTTTGTAATTATGCTCTTAGAATACATGATGTGTTTTTATTTTCATAATTAACAGGAAGTACATGTTATACATTAAATGTGACACAAGAGATATGAATTATGCAGTGAACTTGGTATGTGCTGATGAGCCCAAAGCCCAAGGCACACTCAGGCCAGCTCCTATGAAGATCTATAATGAGCTTCAAGTACTTCGTTTCCTGATGGAGGAGAAGAAAACATCCATCAATGCAAATTTCGGCGCGTTTTTTTCAGCCTTTATGAATAGTTTACAACTTCTAAAAAGAGTGTATTCCAAAGTGCAACTTGAGGATGGTCTACTAGTAAATTTGTGTGAGACTGTGTAAGCTCACAGGAATCTTTCCAGGTACCTAGTGCATGCATATATCTAAACGTATTATGGAGTTATCCGTGAGGACACCTAGTGAGATATGGGTTGATACCGTACAATCTAAACTCTTTTAGTTTTATTTTGGCATTTAGACTCACTGTGGAACAAAAGAAGCAGATATTTGCACATCTTTTGTATTCAAAATTATAGTTGTAGCACACTCACGGCAAGCTATCATGCAATGCAGAGTTTGTTGTTCATCTCTTTTGGAAGAGTTAAAATTATGATAAATGTTTTGACTTAAATTTAGTCTAAAATTTTACTTTCTATGAGAATAGTATTTAAATCCACACTAAGGATACATGAAAGAGTGGTGAAAAATTGCATTAGATGTAAAATTACAAATTACAGTATTATGCTGAGGGTGGTGATGCACACCTGTGTTTCTAAAGTTCTGGAGACTGATATAGGAGGATCTCAAATTTAAGGCCAGCTTGGGGGCTACATAATAAGATCCTGCAGAAAGAGAGAGAGAGAGGGAGAGGGAGAGGGAGAGAGAGAGAGAGGTACTCTGTGGTATATGGAGATTTTTATTTTTTAAAAATTAAAATATAAATACATTGTTTCTTTTTTCTTTTCCTCCCTTCAGTCTTTCTTATGTACCCTACCTTGCTCTTTCTACTTATGATCTTTATTTCTTTAATCATTCACACACACCCTGCTCAGTTCATATAATGTTCCTTGTATGTGTATGATTTTTTTTTTTTTTAGTGTTGACTATTTGGTATTGGACAACCAATTTGGAGGCTCTTCCTTGGGAAGTACTCTTCTGCTCTCAGAATTCCGAAGTTGTCTCTAGTTCATGCTATTTCTTAACACTTAGTTTTATTGTTTTTAAGTTATATGTAGGTATGTGTGTGTGCATTTGGTTCTGTGTGTGCGAGTGCAGGTCCTTGAAGATGCCAGTGATGTTGGATCCCCTGGAGCTGGAGCTGATGCTGGGAACTGAACTTTGGATCACCTGGAAGAGCAACAAGTACTTTTAATTCCCCAGAGCCATGCATTAGTCCCCACTGTTTCTGGTTTTTAAAAATATTATTTTCTAAATACATAGAAAATGGTATATTGTGATGGCTAATCTTGGCTGTCAACTTGATTACATTTGGAATCAACTAAAACTCAAGTAGCTGGGCACACCTGTGAGGAATTTTGTTGAATAGGACATTTGAGATGGGAAGAACCACCCTAAAGCTGTATCGTATCTTCTGATAGCAGCCCACATAAGAGGACATAGAAGAAGAAAGTTTGCTTTCGGCCCGTTTGCCCTCTCTCTTGCTGCCTAATTCACCCATCCTGCTGCTGGGCCATTCTTTCACTGGAATTAGAACATATTGTTTTGGGATCCCAACATGATCTGAAGCTCTCTGGGACTCCCCTGACACTCCAGCACTGATTGTGACTGCTGATACTTTGGTCTCATGGGATGTGGGTTCAGTTCCCAGCACCCGCGTGGGTGACTTACAACTGTCTGTAACTCCAGTTTCAGGGTTCCATGCCATCTTCTGCTCCACCAAGGTGCCAGGCACACACATGCTGCAACACATATATGCAAGAAAATACACTTATACACAGGGAAAAAACTAGAAAACTCTTTAAAAAGAGCCTTCCTCTTTGTGGTCTGTTTTATATACTGGACTTTGTTTGTTTCAGCCATGACTTACATTTGTCTGATTTTTTTTTTCCATTTCCCTCTGCCCTGGGCTCTAACTCTCTTGTTTCACCTTCTTCTTTGTTCCCTGCTTCAATTCTTATTATAAAAACCTCTTTGTTTATCTTCTTTAGGTCTGTAGAGTTCAGAATGGTTATCCTATATTATATGGCTAATATCCACTCATAAGTGAGAATATACCATGTGTGTGTTTCTTGTTCTGGGTTACCTTACTCAGGATAATCTTTTCTAGTTCCATCCATTTGCCGGAAAATTTCATGATTTCCTTGTTTTTTAATAGCTGAGTAGTATTCCATTGTGTAGAACTAAAAAAGCTGAACAAGGAGGACCCTAGGGAAGATACATAAATCTCATTCAGAATGGCAAACAGGATAGACACCAGAAATGGTGGAAGAGAGGGAACAGGACAGGAGCCTACTATACAGGTCCTCTGAAAGGCCCAACCCGATAGGGGATTGAAGCAGATGTTGAGACTCAGAGTCAAACTTTGGGTAGAGCACAGAGAGTCTTATAGAAGGAGGTGTGTGTGTGTGTGTGTGTGTGTGTGTGTGTGTGTGTGCATAGAAGGACCCAGAGAGGACAGGAGCTCCACACAGAGACCAACAAAGCCAACAACTTTGAGCCCAGGGGTCCCTGCAGAGACTGATGCCCCATGCAAGGACCATACACAGAGAAGACCTAGACCCCCCTGCTCAGATGTAGATAATAGGCAGCTCAGTCTCCTTGTGGGTTCCTGAGCAAGGGAAACAGGTACTGCCTTGGTCATGAACTCAGTTGCCGCTCTTTGATCACTTCCCCCTGGCCATGCAGCCTTGCCAGGCCACAGAAGAGGATCCAGGCAGTCCTGATGAGACTTAATAAGCTAGGGTCAGATGGCAGGGCAGGAGAACTCCCCCTTTCAGTGGACTAGTGGATTAGAGGAAGGGGATAGGGGAAAGAGGATAGGACCAGGAGAATATCAGGGAGGGGCTACAATTAGGATATAAAATGAATAAAGTATAAAAAATTAAAAAATTAAAACCCCCCAAAAAACTTCCTTTGTTTTTCTCTGGTTTTAGTCTGTATTTAAAGATTTAACTATTTTTAATTGTGCACGTGTGCTTCCCCACATCTCTCTGCAAGTGCATGCCACGTGTTTGTAGGTGCCCATGGAGGGCATGGGATCCCCTGAGCTAAAGTTGCAGGAGGTCGTGAACCAGCTGGCATAGGTGCTGGGAACTGAACTCAGGTGAGAAAGTGATCAGCACTCTCGACTGCGGAGATGCCTGCCCTGGCCCTTCATTTCACGTGTACAGAAGTGCATCGTGCCTCAGATTTTCTTGGCTATGTGTTCCTGGTAAATTTTCTAGCTGTTCATGTGGGTGATAGGGAATTTAGTACCATTTGTTTTCCTGTATCTTTCCTTCTGTGTTTTTCTATAGCATCTCTGGGCAGCTCTGTGCTTGTTCTACTATTATTAATCAAAGTTTAAACGAGATGAGTTCTTTGGGGCCAGCTCTTTTCAGCTTTGTGGGGACCATTGTCAGGATGGTGCTCTAGGCTAGTGCTACACAACTTGTTTTCTAGGAAATGTCCTTACAACAGAGGTTTATGGGGTCAAGGAGTTCTTGTGACTGCACTTTTCCACAAGGAAGAAAAGGTACAGTGACAAAGGGCTCTTTATCGTCACTTACCGCCCTCATCACTGTTTGCTGCTTGGCTTTGGGCCAAGATTGCATGTCAGTGTGTTCCTGTCTCTTCTCTTCACTTTCAGACTGATTTTCTACATTGCCAAATGTTTGCTGCATTAGACCCTCTGAATTCTTATATAAACTCAGGCCTTGAAGGAGTCACTCTTCAGCTTTAAACCTTTTTTTTTTTTTTAAAGAATAAGCCCTTGCAGAGTTTTTGTTGTTGTTGTTGTTGTTTTCCTAGAATCTAGTCTCAGATGTGTTCTCGTGGTATCTACCCTTGCTAGATTCCTGCTGACTTCCCTCGTTTTGGGGGGACCCAGCATCCAGCTGTGATGGACTTTACATTTTGGTTTCTCACTTTTGTTGCTTTAAGACCTTTAAGGGAAGAAGGCACATATAGTCTTTTCCCGCCATCACCTTCAAGATAGAAGCTGCCGGTTTACTGCAGAAAGTCTTCTTCTCGCCTCCGCTCAACACTAGGGCTTTGACCCTGCTCTACTCTAACGCTTCCAATGAGGCCCGTGCGATCATGCAGACATCACATATGTGAGCCAACCTGTAGTAATTCTTAATTCCGGAACCCTTGGAAGATGTGAAACTAATCTTTCAATTTTATTCATTTATATAAAATTGAATTCAGTTGTCCCAATGCTAGTTCTTTAGGCCTCCCTTAAAATGGACATACTTAGAAGGTGTATAAGTTCTCAGTTTTCCTTTTTTTGTGGTGTCCCTCACAGTAGAGAAGGAAAGGGGGAAAAAGGATAAATACATCGGAAATCTCACCTCTTTAATGGTGTTGGGTCTTGGAGCTGGACGCCAGAGATTAAACGTCTCACCCCCATCAGCTCCTCTGGAGATAGGTGCCCAGCTCCTTCCTTATGGCGTCCACAGACATGTTGGCCTTGAACATTTCAACAGGTTTAAAGAAAGCAGCAAAAAAAAAAAAAGACAAATGGGATGGACATTGGAAGAAGGAAAAAACAGGAAACAGGACAGGAGCCTACCACAGAGGGCCTCTGAAAGATTCTACCCAGTAGTGTCTCAAAGCAGATGCTAAGACTCATAACCAAAATTTGGGCAGAGAGCAGGGAATCATGAAAGAAGGGGGAGTTACAAAAACCTGGAGAGGACAAGAGCTCTACAAGAAGAGCAGCAGAACCAAAAAGTCTGGGTACAGGGGGTCTTCTCTGAGACTGATACTCCAACCAAGGACCATTCATGGATGTAACCTAGAACCCCTGCTCAGATGTAGCCCATGGCAGCTCATTCTCCAAGTGGGTACCCTAGTAAGAGGAACAGGGACTATCTCTAACATGAACTCAGTGGCTGGCTCTTTGATCATCTCCCTCTGAGGCCGGAGCAACCTAGCCAGGCCACAGAGGAGGACAATGCAGCCAGTCCTGAAGAGACCTGATATGCTAGGGTCAGATGGAAGGGGAGGAGCACCTCCCCTATCAGTGGACTTGGAGAGGGGCATAGGAGGAGATGAGGGAGGATGGGGTTGTGGGGGGAAGAAGGAGGGGGCTACAGCTGGGATACAAAATAAATATACTGTAATTAATATAAAAATAAAAAATTTTTGAAAAGAAAAAAAAAGAAAGCAGCTATCTGGGATACTAAGTGCAAAGGAGAACAGTTAAGAGTGGGACACGAGGTGTGAAGACGAGTGTGCTGCCTCTCAGGGAGCAGGCATCTCAAGAGCTGGGCCCTCATCAATCCATCTCATGAGCCGGGCCCTCATCAATCCATCTCATGAGCTGGGCCCTCATCAATCCTTGGGGCTCTCCTGTTTTCTCAAAACTTTGTATTTTGTTCTCTGAGCTCTAGTCTACTCTTAAGACTCAGCGAATACAACCATGTACCCCAGAACTTTGTGTATTTTTGCTCTTTATTATTGGGAATCCCCGTTAGACCTCTGCCATATTTTAATTTAACAGCCACTTGCTTTTCACACTGTGCCCAGCACTGCTCAGGGCAGATTTCCTTCACCCCTCAGCTTAGATCACTCACAACTCACTGAGAGTGACCTCATACCCTCTAGGGGAGGGCCACATTGTTTCCAAATTGGAGCCAAAGCTGGGAACACACTTCAATCTTGGATGTTCTCACTCTACCTCTGATGTGTGGATGGATGGTGCTTGTATTTTATGGTGCTTGAATGACTTGGTTATGGCTTTAGAGGGGGTTATCTAAAGAAAGAACATAATATTTCCTGGTTCTACCCCATGCTATAAAGTGTTACTCAGCTGTAAGCATATTATTGAGTTCTTCTTGGTTCCTCTCTCTACACATCAGTAAAACAATGAACATGTTAGGTCACGTGAAACTGGAGTCGTTAGTCCTAACAAAGAAATATTTTCATTCGTAGAACTCACAGAAATGCGGTACTTGTAAAGAGACATATTTTCTAAGTATGCAGGTGGGATGAATTATGGGACAATCTATCAAACCTGGAAGGGTGGTGCTCTCCCAAACACACCCACTTGTTTTGTAGTGTGGTACCCTGCAGAGCATGTTTCTTGGCTATTATGCAGGGGCAGGGCTAGATAGTCATTGCATAAGACAGCAGGGCATCGAAGACAAGGGAAAATGAGAGGAAGATTGGCTAAGGGTGGAGAGAAGGAAGTTGCTAAGACCACTTTTCTCCATGTGAAAGAACTTGGAAGAGCAATTTATCCCTTTCAAAAACAATCGGTTGCGCTGTGTTCCTGGTTAATGCCTAACGGTCTGTTCTGCCATCTGTAATGCTTATCTGATTATTCATTGACAAAGGCCACTTACTGACCAAATAACACCACTTCTGTGATTATTCCATTGTATTTGGAGTGAGTTGTTCATTAGCAACTATGTGAAAGGACAGATGCTACTTCCTAATTGGGGTTAACCTGGGCTGGATTGCAAGAACACAGATGAGGTAGAGAAGGCAACAGGCCATTTCTAAATGATCTCCATTCAGGTAAGCTTGTTCTCCACAGACTCAGTTTAGCTTTAACTTTATAAGTGCACCAACATTTCTTAGACTTTGCTATGCAACAATATATATTAGCTTGCCGGGAACAAATCCATAGACAAGTGCCAAAGGTCAACGGGGTCAGCAGAACACTTTCGCCTTCCTTTCCCCCAGCAAGGGACTGGATTACAGGTGGAAACTTTGCTTGTGGCCTTTCACAGATGACTATTATAAATTAGTCATGCGACTATTTCAAAAGTATGAAAAAATTAAGTTCCAAGGAAGTCATTAGGCAGGCTTAACCATCTTCTGAGAGCCTCTGCCTGAGGCAAAGAAAATATTGCATTTGTATTTAATCAACAAATGAATTAATTAGTCCCTTACAAAGCCTCAGAATTGTCTGCTTACCTTTCCTTACTTAGAGCTGGGGAGGCAGTTTGTGAGTTAGTCGCCTGGTGTCCTGTGCGAATGGTAACCTTGTAGGCTTCTTTATCTTCCTGTCCAGCTCTCTGAGCACTCTGCTCTGCTGTGCTCTTTCATAGCGGATACCTACTCCTCGGGCTGTGTGGTGATTTGAATAGAATGGCCCCCATAGGCTCATGTGTTTGAAAGCTTAGTCATAAGAGTGTCACTACTTGAGAAGAATTGGAAGGTATGGCCTCGTCAGAGGAAGTGCATCACTTGGGGTGGGCTAGGTTTCAAAACTCAGGTCCTTTGTCACTTTCTCTTCCTGCTGTCTGTGGATCCAGATGTAAAACTCTCAGCAATCTCTCCAGCACCATGTCTGCCTGTGTGCCGCCATGCTCTCTGCTTGATGAAAATGGACTAAACCCCTTATACTGAATATCCCAACTAAATGCTTTCTTTTGTAAGAGTTTCTGTGATCATGGTTTCCCTTCACAACAACAGAGCAGTGACCAAGATGGGCTGACTGTGGTGTTTTGTTTGGCTGATCTGTAGTTTCTCCGCCAAAAGACAGAGGCAAGGCAGAGACGCAATGTGGGTTTCAAAGGACTAGAAGAGAACTCAGTCTCATAGAAGGCTCTTCATATAGAGTCATAAAAAATAGAAATGTATTTATTGACCTGGACACAACATCATTAAAGAATGTCAAGAAGACAGTATCATCCAAAGGGTAGAATTTATTTCATTTGAGTTGTGAATTTTGCAATAGGAGCTCAAAAACAAACAAACAAACAAACACAACTAACCTTAAACTGGGAGAATTTTGTTCTTATATTGACCTAAAAGTTATATAAGTTCTAACAAATGCTTCAGGAAGTTTTCAGACATGGCCGTCACCCCTTATATGTAAGCATCAGTTGAACTCTGAGTCCATCCAGCCTCCAAATAGTAGACTTGGCCCACCTAAGGAAATCCTGCATTTCTTTGTTTGCCATTTCTCAAAACAATGTCTTCCTTGATGGCTAATTTCCATACCAGAACACAGTAGTAAGAGCTTCACACTTTCTCCTTCCTTAAGTTTGGAAATAAGGGCCTACTGAGTCTGACCACTGTAGTTTTCTCTCTCTCTCTAGGATTGACAACTGGATGAAATATAGTCAACTATTCTTTCATAATGAAATACTAGAATCATGAAAATTTCAGTCCCATTTATACATTTTTTCACTGCTAACAAGGTTCCATAAACAGCCTGTGTCATTGTCCCTTCTGTCACCACTACCTCCAGGTGTGTGCATACCCACTTCTGCAAATGTTTTACATTCCCTTTGTCACGATAGAGCTATGCTGAGTTCGAGCATAAGCTGTGGAGTAGACCTGCCTATCTTCATTCAGCAGCCTTCCTGGGAACCTCTACCCAAAGCAGAAACTTTTGAGTGGGTCTTAGATTCTCTTTCTTTTCTCTTCACATTTATCTACAAATTTTCCGATGAGTTAACCTCTCCAGCCAACGGTGGAGTTGGGCTGAGAGGAGGGGAGTTAGAGCTAGTTCCAGGAAATGACGCAGGGGCTCCTCCTACGATTCCATCCTTGTGTTTCCCTAAATGTGTAAGAGTGTGTGGAAGCAGAAAAGGAATGCCTTTGTTCTGCCAAGTCTCTCCCTTTAAAAGAAATTGAAAGTATTTCCTCCTGCAGAATCAGTGCAAATCCTTCTAGAAGGCATCCTGAGTGAACACAGCTATGGGAGACTGACTCCCTGTGTAGAGAAGGGCAAGGCTCTCTGATAGCCGAAAAGCCTACATCTCTCCAAGGGAAGGTAAAAGAACTGGCGCAGAAGAGTAAGACAGGGCCCTCTCAGGCAAGCCTCCCCAATTTATGATTTGATTGCTCAAAGGTTTGGTGCCTCTGGTCTTCCTTAAATATTCTTATCTCAGTGAGACCCAAGGAGCCCTGTGGAATACCGTCCACATTTTGCAGCCTTGTGAAATGATCTTTGTAGTTGTTTTTCTTTCCTTTGTCAAGATCAGGCCCACACCAGTTACCCCTCACTTTTAGAAGTCCTGGAGCAGATGGCTCAAGATTCTGACCTGCGACGTCTCCTTGGGAAGCTTTGTTTTCTAGGATTCACCACCAGCCAGCCCCATCAGCCACAGGATGGAAGCCTGTCACAACAACATAGGTATGGAACCTCAGATTTAGACAGTTTATCTCATTTAGCTACCAAATAACCTCTTGCCCTTTCTAAATGGAACACTACCCAGGAGTTTTGAGCTAATGCAAAGATGAGAGTTCTGCAGGATTTAGATATGATGAGTGTGACGTCAGTCACAGGATGGGAAAGATGGGTGATTTGGATCTGAAACAGACGAAAATACAAGTGGATACATTGTTAAACTTTTTTTAAAAGGCTTTTTATTGCTTGACATTTTCATACATTTGTACAATGGGAAGAGAGAACAAGCTTACCAAGAGGTGTATGTGTATGTGTGTGCATGTGTCTGTGTTTTGTGTGTGTTTGTGTGAGTGTGTCTCTGTGTTTGTATGCCTGGGTTGTGTGTGTCTACATGCATATATTTGCCTGCCTGTGTGCATGTGTGTATGTGCTTGTATCTCTCTCTATTTCTCTGTGTTGTGTATGTGTCTCTGTGTGTGTTGTATGTGTGTCAGCATGCATGTGTGACTGTGTGTTTGTATATGTCTGTGTTTGTGTGTGTATGTACGTGTGTGCATGCGTGTGTCTCTGTGTGCTTTGTTAAGCTATTTAAGCTCAGCTCTGTCCAGTAGAAGACCCTCCAGAGTTGGTCTTTGGCTTTTGCTTTCTTTGTGGTTGCATACACAGGCTACCTTCTCCAATTCTGCTTGTCAGCTTCCAGCTTGTGGCCTTGAAGCTACTTACTTAAACAAGTCAGTGTGGATACTGCTTGCTCTCGATGCCTTTCCACACCCTTAAACAAGTGAGTGTGGATACTGCTTGCTCTAGGATGCCTTTCCACACCCTTTCGGCCAGCGGCAGTATGCTGGGCTCTTGCCTCTCTGCTGGATTATTGGATAACTGGGAAAGGGTCTGAGCTTCCAGTGTGTTCTCTGGCTGTAAACAGGCCAGGGAAAGTCAGTATGATGAATGAATGTGAGTGTGTTGGCCACAATCAGCCTGTATTCCTCTATTAAATCACTTAGAGAATTGATTGCTTAAGCTACTTTTCCTCAATAATTGTTCCAACCCCTAGGAATCAGTTTTTCTACAAATCTTCTCTTGTTAACAGCATTTTGAATACGATTTGGAATAACATATTCCAAAATAGCTTCCTTATCACCACCTCACGATGAGACTGGACAATATTGTCAATCCTATGTCTAGTTTTCAGTGTTGAGAATGAGAATTTTATTTCTACTTAAGACTCATTTCTAGAGAAAACATCAAGAGAAAATCTCTAAGTTATTCATTATAAGGACATGATAATTTTGAAGAAGTGGCAGACAAAAAAAAATTCAATCCTTTCAATGATTGTCACTTATTGAGCTCCTGGCATACGCCAGGTAATTTCCTTCTCATTTATTTCACAAATCGCTACTTAGCAAAGACCGATGGCAATGCTTTAAGTACAGCAGCTTCTTAATTTCACCTGTTTGGCTCACACTGAGTCCTACAGTTAGAGTGCTGCCCTTGGTTTGTCCAAGCAGTTATTTTCACTGATGTGAGAAGAAGGCACAGGGACTCTGAGTTAGGTCTTGTGATTAATGAGTTCCAAACTGGGATTTGGATCCAGCACTATCTTTCTTCAGTTAGTGGACTCTTGCTTTTGCGTAGGACACCTTGGAGAATGTCTGGATTCCTGGTTAGAAGACCTTAGTGGAATAGTGAAGGGATCTCAGCTCACTGATCTGCTATATGTATGAGTTTTGATGTCTTTTTGGGGTATGTGTGAGGGGGGGTGTTTTGAGACAGGGTTTCTCTGTGTAGCCCTTGCTGTCATGGACTCCCTCTGTAGACCAGGCTGGCCTTGAACCCACAGAGATCAGCCTGCCTCTTCCTGACAGAGTGCTGGGATTGTAGGCATGCACCACCATGCCCAGTGAGTTTTGATGTCTTACTGGACTTGATCAGACTTTGGTTTCCTTTCTGAGTAATAAGAAGACTGAGTCATTTTAATAGTATATTTTGTTTTATTCTTATGTATGTGTATGT
The DNA here is from genome assembly GCA_028658305.1 of Pachyuromys duprasi. Lineage (NCBI taxonomy): Eukaryota > Metazoa > Chordata > Mammalia > Rodentia > Muridae > Pachyuromys > Pachyuromys duprasi. Next base: position 2,797,792 of record CM053757.1, on the reverse strand, counting down.
GCATATGTATGTGCACATGAGTGTAGGTGCCTGCAGAGGTCGGAGGGGAGTACTAGGTCCCATGGAGCTGAAGTTACATGAAGTTCTGAGCCACTGTACATGGACTCTGGGAATCAAACCAAGGTTCCCTGCAAGAACAGCAAGTGCTCTTCAGTGCTAAGTCATCTCTCCAGCCCCTAAAGAGAATTTTGTAAGTGAAAAAAAAACATTAGCACAGTTGCTAGTATCGGTTATTAAGGAAATTTTGGCTTCATCTGAATTACAAGTTAAAAATTAATGTGTTTGCTGCATGTTTAAGCTTTCTTTTTAAGAGTATCATGATTAGTCATTTATAGAATCCGTATAGTGATTTCAATTTCTCAGGTGATCTCTGATATTCTATTTTCTGAATAACGTTTGGTTTGGGCTCCTAGTATGAATCAGTAAGGAGATCACTAAGAGGCAAGAAGAAGTAAAGACAAAAGTTGTAGGGTTCCGGGCATCGAAGTATCTGTGATTCTCAAGGTAGTCCAGAGGCTGCTGGGAACCAAATGGTCTTCTGCCTTGCTCCCCACTGCCCAAATCCCTCTACTGCCCAGGGGCTAGTTCCGTTCTCTGACACAGCTCTCTTCTCTGCTTCAGCCTCGCCACTGCAGATGTGCACGCATCACTGCATCCCAACCGCTTCTGCTGTTACTCTTGATGCCGTTCCTAGAGGCATTGCTGTTCAGTAAAGACCTTATTCCAGAAGTCAGTGATGGTGTGATCAGAGGAACACCACACTGGGCTCTCGGCACCTATTCTCTGAAAAGAAATTCAGGGTTTTGTCTTGGTTAGGCTTATTATTGCTGTGATGAAACACCATGACTAAAAGCTACTTGGGGAAGAAAGAGTTTTTGGCTTACACTTAAGCCAAGTCCTGAGGAAAACCAAGGCAGGAACTCAATCCAGGCAGGAACCTGGAGGCAGGAGCTGATGCAGAGGCCATGGATGGAGTGTACCTTACTGGGTTGTTCTCACAGCTTGCTCAGCCGGCTTTCTCATAGAACCCGGAACCACCAGGGCAGGGATTGCACCATCCATAATGGACTGCGCCCTTCCCTATCAAACACTAAAATGTCCTACAGGCTTGCCTATTACAGCTCCATCTTCTGGAGGCATTTTGTCAATTGAGGTTTCCTCCTCTCTGGTGACTATAGTTTGTGTCGAAACTAGTCAGCACGGTGGGGTAAGATTAGAATATACAGGTCACAAATTTTTGCCTGTCTCTCTCATCTCAAGATCCTTCTCTTATCTCTTTTCATGCTAGCTCTTCAGTTTGACACATTCTCCTGCCAGCTTTGGTGGTTCATAGTTTCACTGAAGAAGTGTTCTCTTAAGAACTGATGCTGAATGTTTCTCTTCACAACAGCTTTAAACAATTCTGATGTCACCTGGTGTTGCTGTAAAGCCAGGCACTTAGGGTTGGATTAGACACAAAGGGTACCTTGGGTGGGCTGGGGAGTGTTCATGAGGATTTCATGGACAGTGGTTGTTCTGTCAGACCAAGCTTTAGAAAGACAAAGTCTGCTCTTCTAGACAATGACTGCAACAGACTATTTTTCAAAAAAAATCTGCACATTTTATTCTACCTTAAAGAAGCAATATGGAGGAAAAAGGAAGGCATCATGAATGTGTAAAATTTCCACAGAATCATAAGGCAACATCTTTCTGGAAGAGGTTTAAAAGCTGCTGACAGGTTTTTCTCTCAAGCTCAGTCGCCAAACTGGACTCAACCAATTCTTAAAAATGTTGAAATGATTTTTTAAAAACTTTCCCCTGCATAACATAAGAAGCTATCTGCTTTATAGGTTATCATCAATTTTTATATTTAATTAGTATATTGTGAATTTTTCTTTAAGACTAGCTTGTCAAATACCCACAAAGAGAAGCAGAGTTGTCTAATAAAAGACAGTGTCTGTCTTCTCCCATAAGCACGGAGGTGTTGACAAAAAAAATCTTTACTCTCAAGGATCATTTAAAACCAATGAATTAAAAATCAGGAGGTCAAGGAGAGCTATACAGTAATGGTATGGCTTTTCGTATTTATCTTAACAAAAGAAGTGTTAACTAGAATGATTGTTGCCTCTATTCTTTTTTCTTCACCAGGGAGAAATGTGCAGCTCAATTTTACCCTTGGTTGAGAAGGTGCTAATTTCCCCGACAAGCTGTTGGATCCTGTGATGTTCAAGGTACCCTTGATGTCTCAGACCTTCATGCTGAGTGAAGCACACCCGAATGTATCAATGTTTAGGAGATATTCTATATCCCATTAGGTAGGGACAATATAAACCACATGAATGCAAATTGAATGGGAACTTATCCTATGCCAAAGAGAAAACCTTCAGTTTGTTATAACTAAAGCAATTTCAGAATCACCTTTATGCAACTAAATATTTCATTAGTCTTCAACTTTAGTCTTTTACATTGTAGAAAACTTAAATGACCTTTCCCCCACTTGCTGCCCAATTCTTGGGAGGAGTGATCTTCAAATCCTGTCTTTTATTGATTTCAGTACCAATGAGCCTATATCAAGAAGACTCCAAAGAGAGATGGTAACATAAATATGAAAACTCTAATTCCTTTTCTTTTTTAATTGCATATTTATTGATTTTTTTCATATACTTTCTAAAGCCAAGAATTAACTGTATGAATGACCTTTGCATATTAACTAAACCCTTGTTGGTAAACTGATGCATCATTGAGAAAAAAAAGTCCTGTCAGAGAAAAACACTTTTCATAGCACACGATTCTTTGTGAGTTTCGTGGTTCATAATATCAGCAAACACATGCAACCCTTCCTGTGGGCTAGGCACTGTGTAAAGTGCTTCCATTTGCATGATTCATGTAATTGTCTTGACTAGCCTCCCCTGCGTGTTATTATCTCAGCCCCACACACTCAGGAAGGTGA
>CM053757.1:2756953-2794763 GCA_028658305.1 Pachyuromys duprasi | reverse complement strand
ATTAATTTTATCCTTTGGCTATTTCATACCTGCGTATAATACTTTCTGTTTACTTTCACCCCCATGTTCTAGGTCCCTCCCACCTCTAATGATGAAAACAAATATATACCGAAAAGTGAAGCTTATGGATAAACCATTTGTTCTTCCCTGTCTTACATTGTTTCTCAAACTTGATCTTGGCCTTCTCTCTGGCCTTGTGTTTCAGAGCTGGGTCTCTACAGGCATCGTTGTTGACAACAGTTCTGTCCAAGGGGGTGCCTTGTGGGCATGAGGTGATTGCAGTAATAAACTGTCACAGAGGACTTGATCTTTGATCTCTTGGCGATTTTCTTCTTGCCCATCGCAGCTGTCACTTTCCAAGAATTCCAGCCACCAGGGCAGGGCTGTAAGGTGGATCTGAGGTGCCATCATCAGTGTTCTTCATGACGACAGTTTTGTGGCTGGAGTAGCATCCAGCCAGGATCAGAATCATTTTCCTGGGGTTTGCGAACTTACCCATCTTCACAGCAAGCAGCTGGCAACCAGCAGAAAGGGCAGAAGGACACTTCCCAGCCCTGCTCCTCTTCATAAGCCACCTCTCACATTCATGTGTTTGCATTTTCCTTCATCACCTGCTGAGCTTAACCAGGAGCGTCCATCTAACCATCGCTTTTGAACTATCTATTGGAGCCTGCTCGGCTCACCTGTGGGTACATAACTGAAGACAACGACCGACTGTCCCCCCGAATCCACTAGTGTTCAGCAAGGTGAGAACAGTCCTATGCGTCTTTCCCTGACAATCGTGATTGATGACAAGCCAGTGCAGGAAACCATAGCTGATGCATAACCCTGTTTGTGTCATGCTTGGGAGCTTGCATTTTGTAGCCTTTCTCAATATCTTTCAGCTCTTCCATTCTTTTGACCCTTTTTCCCCAGTGGTCCCTTAGTCTTAGAAGGGGTTGTGTAAACATCCTATTTAGGGATGAGCATTCAACGGTCCCGTATTTTCAGTGCCTTGAGCAGCCAGTCTCTGCATTCACTGTAGTTCATTACAAAGAGAATCGTCTCTGCTAAGGGCTGAGTGAAGCAATACATGGAAAAAATTATTCCAAACTCTTTATCTAGTCAGAAAACTCCTACAGTAAATATTAAATGCTGTTTTTTTAAGGAGTTTCTTTTGTCTGAATAAAGAGTTGCAATATAATTACTTGGCTAGTCTAGTACCCAGCAGATAGATTTACTTTGAAAGTGTAAAAAGTAATTTGTTAAGGTTTTTTACTAAATACAAGCAATCCTACATAACAATTAAGAGTCAATATAAAACAGAAGCATCTTTTGATAATTACCCACTTAATCTTGAAAGTTTGGCAATGATTACACATCTACAACTAACATTTTTATGCATGAGTCCTAGTCGCCTTCGTTTTCACCAACTGGAACCCCAGTACCTTCTCTGCTTGCTGGCTTGCATGACCTTGGTGCTCACCTGCTCCTGCTCTCGTTTAGCACAGCCCCGACACCCACGCCCAAAGGGTGAGAGGTAAATGGGAATTTATCTTATTCCCTTGGCTCCTTTCAAGGTCTTCTCAAACTGAAGGCAGAGCTGTGCTGCCTTCAAGGTCACTTTCCCACAGACCGTGCCCCATTTGGGGTTCCTTATCTCTCAGCATCCTCATGCTTTTAGGCCATGGAGGGAAAGGAAAGTAGCAATGCCAGTGTGAGGTGCCTGCCCCATCTCTAAGGTCATGCGTGTGCAGTCCCCACCTTAGCATAGCTTCTGTGGGAAGAACGCCTCCTCCCATTTTGACCATGCTGTTTGTTTCTTGCTGGGACTCACTGATACGGTACGTGATAACAATTGAGCCTGCCCTGCCTGACTGTGACCAGAAGATACTGGATTGGTACCACACAGCAATATATATCAGAGGCAGGGTCTGTCTACTGTGGAAAATGCATCAGACGTGGTTTTAGAAGTGTGTTTGCCTCTGTTGTCATTGTGAATTACAAAGTAAATGCTGAGGTGCATTGTCAACTATGTTGCTTACAAGCAACAATTCAAGGCTACCACAAACACGGATGTGCGTATAGCAGAGCCTTTATTAACTCTGGTGCTAATTCGTTGCCTTCGAACTCTTTGGTATTTGCCTGTGTTTTCCTACTTTTACATATCCTACTAATCCCTCGGACTCCAAAGTAGATCAAGTGCCATCTATGTCAGGAAGCCCCCCGCCCCCGATTTTTCTCACTCACAGGACACTGTGTCCACTTTATTCTTTGCATGCTTGTGACACTTTCTACCTTGGCTTGTGTCTCAGACATGTTCTGTCATGGCTGGCATGCTTTGTCCAAGCAGCTGCAGTTTCCAATGTTTTGCTTTTCTTAGTAGTAAAGAGGGGATAACAACGAGTTTTTGATGAATTCTGAGGTTTGTATTATATAATCTAGGCAGAGTATTTCAAAAAGCACCTGGTGCATGATGAGTAATACATACTAGCTATTTAATTATAGTTATATCATTGTCTTGAAACTGTTTAGGCTAATATTCCTTACTCTAATTTGCTGCAGAATTGGAAGAGTGAGAGGTTCCCAGATGCAGCACTGGCTTGTGGGTAGTTGTGGATCACGCAATCCTTGCCAGATGTGGCTACTGAGCAGATAGCCCAGAGACTTCGTTTCTGGGTTCAGGTATGATTTCTATTACCTGATAGTGGCAAATCCCTCCATCCTGCTTTGTCTCAGCCCTCTCCTCTAGGAATGGAGGCAACAGCTCTGTTCTCTCTTAACATTTTTAAGGTATTGATGGGATTGTTATGTAAATCACCTAACAGTGCCTAGCAGCAGTGGATAATAATAAGAGCATTATGAACAACAATGAATAATAAAATTTATGAAATGAGTCAAAAGATATCAAAGCAAGTAGGCCAGAGTAGGAAAAAAATACCCACAATGCAAAAAAAATCACGATTTAATGATTACTGTATTGAAGGTCTAAAATTACAGTAAAAACATATTTCTGATAGATAAGAAAGCATCCAATGTTGAGAATTATGTCAGGACAGGGTATCCTTGTACAAAACTGCTCTGGTGATGGGAAAAAGATTCATAAAGTCTCTGTCTTGCCAAAGGCTATGTCAAGTGTGAGATTTACACTCCCTGAGAGGTGTGGATTGTGATACATGCCATTTATTTGCGTGTCAGTGACTCCATAATCATTCCTATCCAGGGCCCATTCTCGTCTCGCTGACCTCCCCTTTCCAGTCCGTTCATTCCTCATTACATACGAGATATGTACCCTGATGAATGGCCAAAAATCTAGGTGAATCAAGAGTGGCAGTCTAGAATAGACAGGAGCTGTGTCCTGCCGTGATTCATTCTAATTACACCCAAATCTAACTAATGGGGAAGTCAGTGCAGTCGGGAGAGAGAGAGGAATGTGGCTCCTGTGTCTGCCTTTTTCTTCTCCCAGAGACTGACCCCAGTGAACTGTTGGAACTTGATAGCCATAATCAATAGCTTGGAAAACAATAAGGTCAGCACTGGGAAGATTCAGATTTTCTACCTCCAGATGTAATGGAAACGAGGCTGGTGTGCTGAGCCACTGAGGTGAGTCTGACCTTAGCTGACTGACTGATGAAAGCCAGGAGCAGGAGAGATAAAGGAGAACACGGGAAGACGAGGCTGTAAATATGCCCCCAGCCTGATCCCTAGGTCTGCTCTGCAGGCCTGCTGACTCCTGACTTTGCTATTGTGTTAAGAGTAGAAAATTCAAGTTCATCTAAGGCAATAATAGCTTTTAGAAACTTTCAGGAATGCACTGTCATACATGTGAACGCCATCTCCCTAGGGGCCTCCATTCACATGTTTTCCAAGATCTCTATTATACTTTTGGGCTAATTTCACATAAAATTTTATTTGAAAGCAAGGATTTATTGTATCTCAAAACTCCCACTTGGACTTGTGGCTCAGAAGTCAGGTTTTTCTGCATGGCAAACACATATCTAAAGGGCGTTGCATATATCTCTGCAAAAACACTTTAGGATCTGATTAGAAAGCATAGAAGCAAGAACTAGATTTGGTTGTTAAATAGATGTTGTCTCCCAGTTTTGAATGGGAGCTTTTTCAGAGGTTGATGTATCTGAGCTGAGACTTGAGGTTACATGACAGCTACAGTCTAGGTGAAAAGCCACTTCTTGTATTAGATATTTTTTTTCTGAAAACACATCAGTGATTTCAAAAGCTTTCTGATAAGCAAATAATGATGATTTATTTCAAATAAGTAATTAAGCATTTGAGAGTATATACACCTTTGTAGCATGACTGAGTTATTTGTTGAAGGCAGGTCATTCACAGAAAATGCTGATGATGTTGACTGCACCATTTTGTGAAAGACCGTTGAGCATTTTCCATCTCAGGGAGCAGAGGTCCAGGTTTAGGCAAAAGTCAAACCAACAATGTAGGAAGTGAAACAGAATTGAATCTTGAGTTGAATACAATTAGAATTGAATTTGTAATAAAATCCTTCTTAGTACTGTATGATTCGAATTTTTTTTAAATATGAATAAGCGTAAGTCCCCTATCTATGTCTACAAAAACAAATGTAGTAGGGGAGGGTAGAAGTGTGTAACAGTGACTTCATCAAATGATGAATGTTGTGTGATAGCTTTCCTTCTGCTTCACACCTATGTCAGTTGGCATTTTGTTGTTGTAATTAATACAAGAGATAAATTTATGAAGAGAAAAGGTTAATTCTGTTTCATAATTTTGAAACTTTTGGCCTTTGATAAATTTGCCATTGCTTTTAGGACTCCGTCAAGGAAGCATTAGACTTACCACATGGCCTGATGGGAGGGAAGGAAGAGACCTCTTTAAGTGCCTGCTTCCAGTGATTTAACATCACAATAGACCCTCTTAGTGTGTCATCTGTATCTTTAGAATAATGTCAAGTTTGGGAATAGGCCTTCATCTGGGGATGGGGGATATTTTCGGTTAGAACCATAGTATCAATGACCTTGATACTACTGGGAACTCTGATGAGTTATTACATTGAGCATCTAGACTTGGCTTTGCCTGATTATCTCCCTTGACTAGCCTGAGGCTATGCATTCCCGGTGAGAATGGATGCTGTCCCTCCCCCTAACTCAGGCAGTACAGGGTTGTGTACATCTTGGTAATGGCGGTGTTCACTTACTTTAGTTATTTCATTTGGCTTCAACTCATTTCCTAGTCAAACTCCATCGTTTTTCTTAATTTACATATGCTAGCATGGCATATAATTCTGTGGGTTCTGATAAACCCACTGATCTGCTATTTCATCTTGAGAATGGTAATTTAAATTTCCATGCTCACTTTCTCTCCTTTGCCTTTGCTGTTACTCCTGTCCCCACATCCCATGCTGACAGCTGTTGGCTTTGGTTTAAGACACTATAGTTTTGCCATGATAAAATGAACTTTAAAGCATATTTCTATTTTTGCGTGAATCAAAATTTCCCATTTCTCTTCTGCCCAGTGGTAATATAGCTTAGCCATTTACCACATCAGTTTTTGATGACTGTCAATAAAGATGCTATAGACATTGCATACAGATTACAGGTCAAGGCATGTGGCTTTTGTATAAAGATGCTCAGTTGTTCCAGCCTCATGAAATTGCCTGTGCTTTTCTAGAGAGGACGCTGATACACCTATGCGGGTCAGATCTTCTGTATGCTGATACACCTATGTGGGTCAGTTTCAGATTTTCTGTATGGGTCGGTGTGTGCATCTTTTTACCAAGGCCTCATTGTCTACATTGCTGTCACTTTATAGTAAGTCCTAACACTGGGTTGTGTGAATTCTGAATCTTGTATTTCTCTTACAGAATTATTTGGCTATTCTATTTTTTCATCTTTTCAAATATATTTTAAAATTAGTTTAACAATAGTTATTCTCCCCACAAAGCCAACCAGACAAATGAAAGACAAACTAGCCCATCTGAAATTTTCACTGAGATTGCAATGAAAAACTAGATATTTTTTAAGCTTCACAATGTTTCATTATAACAATATCTAATATTAACTGTTAACTGTTCAGATTAAATGTTATATAATTTTCATAGTTTCAATTCACTTAAAACATAATACAATATACCTATATTACAATTATAATGTTAAGAAGTATTTTAAAATATTCAGCACAATGTTATCGCGTTTTCCAGATTATGAACAAGTGTATCTCTCCATTTATTTAGGCCTTCTTTGGTTTATTTGATTAATATTTGGTAGTACACAGCATATATTTAGTTAAATTTTAGTATATTCTTTACAGGATTTTATTATCAAATTTAGGGAACATCTTATATTCCTTGTTTGTTGAATGTGTTTATAATTAGTAGATATTTATTTTTCATTTTCCAATGTTAGTTTATGGTGGTTATTTTTGATTTGTGTTTTTGTTTGTACTACCTACTAATTTTTATTGAACAAATGTTTATTTTAAAATCATTTAGGAACCATCCTAGATGTCTATCAACAGATGAACAGATGATGAAAAAGTGCTACGCATATAAAATGGAATATTATTCAGCTTTAAAGAAAAAAATGAAATCATTAGATTTGTAGGAAAATGGATAAATTTGGAATGTTTAATATTAAATGAGGTCACTCAAAAACTCAGAAAGAAAAAAACCGCATTCTACTCCATAGTGGTACTAACCTATAGTACGTGCATGAATATATATAAACAGCTTCAAGTCTTGACGTAGTATAACATTGAGAAAGGCGACAAATGAAGATACTATTAGGAGACAAGAATGGGTGGAATGCAGGTAAGGGATACATGAATCATGGAAAAGACTACAAAACTAATTTGCTTTCTTGTTTATGGTAGATAAGCATAAAAATGTAATTGATGGTAAGAGTGTAAAACGTAAGTGAAGTTCCATGGCTTCAGAATGGCCATTCTAACTACGTAGAAGCTCACTGAGTTACACAGTTTGAAACTGGGCACTTATGTATTTGACTGGGTTTCTTTATTTAGCTGTGTGATGTTTTCATTTATGAGTTAATTATAATAAAGCTACTTCAAAAATAAAATAAAACCAGAAAATCCAGAGATACAAAATGTAAAGTCACTGCAACTTACTGGTTTAAGTAGTGAAGTTTGTATGTACTTGTATACATAAAATGTGGGTCTAGTATGGCTGCCCCCGACACCCCCCCACACCTGATAGGCTAGGGTCACATGGAAGGACAGAAGAACCTCCCCTATCAGTGGGCTGGGGAAGGGGCATGGGAGGAGATTCAGGAGGGAGGACAGGATTGGGAGGGGACAAGGGTGGGGGCTACAGCTGGGATACTAAGTGAATAAATTGTAATAAATAAAAATTATATTAAAAAAAATGTGGGCCTATATGGTAATGTGTGTCCTAGGAGTAGTACTTGAAAAATTTTGTTTATAAAGAGTTCAGTTCAAATTGCGTATGTGATAAATTCTCATGCAATGAAAATCTTATTTTGGAATACGAATCGTTGACTACACATAATGTAGCATGAAGCTGGACTGTCCTGAGTATCAGGTATTCAGAACTCTTGGTATTAGTTCTGCTTTGTTCCTGCGAGGCAGATAGAGGAGACAAGGCACAGAATAGATTAGCGCAAATTCCTGAGCTCCTGCAATTACCGGAGAGTGGGTCTGTCTTGGCTGTCAGTCTATTTTCAGAACCAGCTTTCTCTCTCTGTCTTCTTTCCTCCTTACATCCCTCTCTCCCTCCCCCTCTCCTCCTTTTTTCCTTCGTTCATTCCTTCCTTTCTTCCCTCCATCCCTCCCTCCCTTCCTTCCTCCCCTCCCCCTTTCTTATTTTTTTTTGGTGATACAACATAATCTTCATTTCTTTAACAATTTTTATTTCATCATTTGTTTATTTATTTGTGTGTGTGTGGCGAGTGTCAGCTCTCTCCTACTTTGTGGATTCCAGCATGGGATTCAGGTCATCAGGCTTGGCAGCAAATGCTTTTTTTTTTTTTAATTGCTGTTTCAATATATGCAACTTGAGTCATCAAAGGGCATTTTCACATAAGAACATAATGCTTGACAGATAGTGTTAGGATGGTATGATATACCTTGCAAATCCCTCTCTCACCTCCTTTGTACCATGCCTATACATTTTATAAATGTATATATATTTTAGTCACACTAAATGTGACTACACTTTCATTTTGTAGTTAGTTGCATTTTAAGAAATTAAAAAGAAATATTTATTTATCTTTATTCTGCTTCTAGGACTCTCTGGTATCATGTTCCTTTGTTCTGAAGGAGTTTCTAATGCCTTCCTTACAATGTGTGCCCCTGGCAATAAAACTCAGCTCTTACTTGTTTACGAGAGTTTCCCCTGCCCCCTACTCATTTTGTTTTTTTCTTTAGGGACAGTGTCTCACTGGGTGTCCACGGCCGGCCTTGAACTATATCAGCAACTGTTGTGGCTCGGCCTCCCAAGTGCTAGGACTACAGGTGTGTACCCCGCACTAAGCAAGACAGTTTATATTTCTACTTGATTGCTGAGAAAATATTTTGGCTAAGCAGAGAATTTTGTTTTATTACATTTTATCCCAGCACTTTCAAAACATTACTTGTTTCTGGTTTGCACTGTTTCTGAGATTTGTGCAGCAATTCTCTTCATTTTCCTGTATATCTAAATGCAATCTCAGTCTGCATATTTTGAAGGCACATCTTTTTCCTCTTGCTGCTCCTAGGACAGTTCCCTCCTCTTGTTTTCCAGCCTTTGCACATGCTCTGTGGAATGAGCAGCATTTCCTAGTTGCTCCATGTTTTACTTTTTGTATCTGTGTCTTAATGCCTGCCAACAAGCAAAGAAAATTCCCGGTTATTGTTTTCTTAGAATCTTTTTTCTGCCTCACTATTCTGTCTTCTCACTCAGGGATTCTGATTTCACCTGTGCTGGTTCGTTTGATCAACACACAACACTTGTACACCATCAGGAGGCTGTTCCTATACTTTTTAGCTGACTTAACCATCATTGCAATTTCAAACTTAAAATATTTTTTTTTTTTTTACTATGAACGACACTTTATTAAGTCATTGTCTTTACAACTGAAACTCTGGGAATTCAAAATTAGCATCCTTGCCCGTGAGCTTCTCAAACACACCAGAGAAAGTTTCAACCTTGTGCTCCACGTTGTTCTGCTGTGCTTTGTCTAAATGAACCTTTATGAGCCGGCTGCCATTAGGTTTCACACGGATCCTCTCACCCACAATTTCACTTGGGAAGACCAAGTCCTCAAGGATGGAGTCCTGCACTGCTGTCAGGGTGCGGCTTCTGGGGCACTTCTGCTTATATTTCGTGCGGCTTTTCCGGGCTGGCTTGGGCAGAATTCTTCTCTGAGCAACGAAGACCACATGCTTCCCGCTGAACTTCTTCTCCAACTCCCGAACTAGCCAGACTTGGATTTTCTGGGAAGATTTCAGCTGAGGAACTGGTACAAAAATTATGATAGCTTTCCGACCACCACCAACTTCAATTTCCTTGGCCGTAGAGATGTTGAGTTCCTGCAGCTGCGCCTTGAGATCCGAGTTCATCTCCAGCTCGAGCAGCGCCTGAGAAATGCCAGACTCGAACTTCCCGTCATTCGGCTTCACTATCTTGGTGCTCGAGCTGAACATGGCTTCGTCCTTTCGGAGTGCCGGCTTAGAAAGAGGCACAGCTCTCGCGAGAACAGCTCATATCCCCAAATAATTGTTTAGAATTACTAAAATGTTTTAAGAGAAGTTTCCTATTATATTGGCTCTGAAAAATCCTCTTCTAAGCATTTTGTGTATATCATTTCAATGCAGACAAAATTAAATGTATTTCCTTCCCATTCAGACAGATGCACGAGTATAATTAAAGCCATGTATGGATAATAATATGCTTTTTATTTCACTTTATACAGGTCATCTTGTCATGTAGGGATATTTGGTTACACCGATCTTTTTCATAGCTACATTGTATTCTAGTGTATGGATAAATCCCTATTTGAGGAACAAATCCACTAAAGATGGGACACTTATGGAACGTTGACTTACAACCAATGAACAATGATGCAACAGGCATGGATTACATATATGTGTATTGTAAATTATATATTAACATTTCTAGATGAAAGTGTGCTGAGTCTTGGAAGGTATAATTTGTGGGTTTACAGCAGAAGAGAACACTGAAGGCAAGAAGGACACGGAGACCCACTGGGGCTGGGAATGCTTTGAAATCCTAAACATGAGGCATGTGTAGGTAGATCGCTCTGTTGACGCTTGGGGAGCAGGGAGCATGAGCCAGAACTGTGGCATTGGATGATGCCATGCTGGGGTCAGTCCTGTGCTTTGGTAGTGGTTGGTGCCTCCTCTTTCTCCCAATTTCTGCAGCTTGTGATCCCTGATTTGGGTTTCCTCTATGGGATGGTCGACTTTTTCTTGTTTACTGTAACTCCACACAGACACATAGCTCTAACCCTGAGATGATTTAAAGCCAACTCATAATTTGAGAGACTGTATCAGTAGCTCACATTGACCTTGTGATCACAATATAGTCGGACCCAAGTGTTTGCTTTGATGCTCTGGTCAAGGAGAGATCTTCTGACCCTTGCTAATTGTTACATTCAAAAGAAGCATGAACAATACAATTTTTACAAGTTAACCTATAGAAAGCAATGCACAGGGACCAGAGGATTCAGCTCAGCAGCAATACACTTGAATATCTGAGGCCTTGGGGGTGATCCTGGCACCTCAAAACCAACAACCAGCAAACCCCATAATGCAACTTCCCTCAAACACGGTTAACTCGGTGCATGTTAAACTGTAACACAGTGAAGCCTGAAACATTCGAATACCTAGCACACTCTGATGTGACCCAGACACACCACTTGTTTAGGTCAGTGGCTTAGAGCTAGCAGACACCTAAGGCAAAGAGAACTCTCTTCTAGTCTTCAGCGTGGCCTGCTCATTAGACCTGGCTGCTGGCCTTTGGTCTAGTGCTTCCCCACCCCTCCCCTGTCTCTGTCTAAGTGATTGATTACTTCTCTACTTTTTGCTTTTCTCTAACTTGCCTATGCCCTTCCTTCTTCCTTTCCTTCTTTTCTTTTACCTTCCTTCCTTCCTTTTTTAAAAACATGGAACACTTGATAAATTTGTGTGTCCTGCTCATGCAGTGGGCATGACAATCTTCTCTGTGTTGTTGCAGTTTTAGTGTGTGCGCCTGTGGTGAGCATGTGCCCTGTTTCTGATAACTCAGGGTTTTTGTGCTTTATTGTTTTTTACCCAGTGGACATTCAGTTGTGACTTGTGTAAATTATTGTGCCATCATTATACATACATATATATATATATGTATGTATGTATGTATTGTTCACAAATAATCTGATTCCTGATCCATATTAATAGCTCTTCTTCAAATACATTTTACTTAAAATGTAATTCATGTGTGAATCACCATTAGCTTATACAATGGTATCTTTACACAAGGTAGTCATTTCTGGCAAACTTCCTAAACTACCACTGCCATGTTTTAACTGACTGACATCACCCTCTTTCTGGGCTAATGTCAAGCTGGTTGGGGGCTGCATGCTTTTCTCATGTCCTGCACTGCTCTGGACTTGGGCATGGAAGCAAATACACAATTTCTTTGTGCAAGTGTAAGCTCTATGCCATAGCCTGCAGCACTGGTCCTGTCAGTTGACATCCTTTTCCCTCCTGACCTCAGGAGTATCCCAGGGAGTCCTCCTTGAGCTCCTCCTGCCTTAGCTTCCTGAGTCTTGGGATTGTAGGCATACCACATTCAAGTAACCCCTTGTCACTGCTGATCCCCACAGTAGACCTTTAGTGGGTGATTGATGGCTGCTTGCCAATGATGATGAGCATTGCACTGGAGTACCACAAATGTGCCTAAGGTTGCACATTATAAAGTCAGCTCTCTCGGCTGAGTGCAGCCTTTCTCCAAAGTACCAGAATATCCTCAAGATGGCTCAAGAGCCAGCCACTTCCCTCATCTCTCCTCTCAAGAGCTTCAGTGTGTCACCTCCTCAAGGCTTGTTTGAATGTCTGATTCTCAGTAACATCTTCTTGAGTCCTTCATCCAAAATGGTTCTAGACTTTTCTAGAGTCTTTGTCTCTGTGTCTCATTTTTTTCCCCGTTTACTTTTAGCATTTAGCTGACATGTCATATTGGGTGTTGGTTTTGGTATCTACTGCATGTACTGTGAGCCTCAGGCAAGAGTTTGTGTCTTCAGACCTCTAGCCTCAGCCTCTATCCTGAGGGAGCCAACGAGTTGAGCTGCTGACCATTCCGTGTGCTTTCACTGTCTTCTCACTGATCCCTTTCTGTGTCTTCACTTCTAGCCTAGAGCAAGCTCTCCTGGGGGCCACAGCAGGGTTCCAACCACACTCAGAAGTAGAGCAGCAGTTTCTTAGTCTCAACCTCAAACTCCCAGGTACCAAAAGAGAATCAACACCATTTTCAGGTGTGCGTCGAGTTCCATCTTTTGTGGCCAGAGGATAAAGGACACAAACAACTCATGCAAGTTGTTAGGAGGATCTGTTTTTCTGGGAGACGGCAACACCAAGGAAAACACCGCTGTGCACTTAATAGGCATCGTGTTTCCAGTTCCAGCCTGACAAGTGCTTTCCAAATTATCTAACCGTGCAGGACAGTTTTATGTCAACTTGACACAAGCTAGAGTTATCTGTAAGGAGGGGACCTCAAATGAGAAAATATGTTCATGAGATACGGCTGTAGGGAAGTTTCTTACTTAGCGATTGATGGACGAGGGCTCAGCCCATTATGGGTGGTGCCATCACTGGACTGGTGGTCCTGGGTTCTATAAGGAAGCAGGTGAGCAAGCCAGTCTAAGCAAAGCCAGTGAGCAGCATCCCTCCTTGGCTTCCCAGGTTCCTGCCCTGTTTGAATTTCTGTCCTGATTTCCTTTGATAATGAACACTGATATAGATACGTAAGCCAAACAAACCCTTTCCTCCCCAACTTGCTTTTGTCATAGTGTTTCATCATAGCAAAGTAACTTTAACTAAAAAAACCCTAAAATTCTCAAACATTTTATTTTAAATATTACTTTTATTTTATGTGTGTCTGATTTGCTTGCATGTATTTAAATTGTATCACATACATGCAGTGCCTACAGAGGCCAGAAGAGGGTGTCAGAGACACCAGAACTATAGTTTCAGATGGTTATGAGCTGCCACGTGGGTGCTGAGAACCAAACAATTAAGAGCAGTAAGTGCTGTTAATCTTTGAGCCATCTGGCAGTCCTGTTCCCAAACATTTGAAAAGGGTCCATCTGTGGGCATCTCCATCATTTCATCCTCAGCACTTAGCAATATTTATTAGTGCCTTTGTTCTACTGAGAAATAATGGAGAAACACTGGAAACTGATCACATAATGGGGATGCCATGAAAAAGAAAGCTAAATCAGGACAAGCAGGGAAAGATCATTTTAAAAGGTGGCAGTCAAGAAGAGGTTTATAATCTGACCTCAGAAAGAGCCACTGTATTTTGAAACGCACAAATGCACAAATGCACTGTGAGCTAATGTTTTCAAAGCCAGGCTGGGCTGCGGGATAATAGCTCACAAGTTGTCCCTTGCTGTTTGGTAATGTTAATGCACAGGAAGTGGCTAATGATTTATAAAGTGGTTTTGGGCTGTAGTTAACAAGCCTTTCCGAGTACAGTGTAGAACTATAGCGCTGCTCCCCACGAAGGGAAGGGGCTTTCCATGCTTCCCTGGTTCCATCTCACGCAGGATTCAGCTTCTAAGCTTCTGCACCATTTCACCCCTTCCGCCTGTGTCTTTGCCCATTGTATCTAATTATGATTTTCAGACATTCACTAACTTAAATGACAATATGGAAAGGAGAGACATTAACATTGATTAAATATTGTTCTCATTTAATCTATTGAGTTATGACTGAGCTAGCACACACGGAGGTCAACAGTAGTGACAGGGAAGCTTGCTACTACCCCAGTACCCCAGAAATGGGACATGTTGGGGGCAGTACCAGGGTGGGTCAGTAGGCAAGGACACAGGCTAGTGTCTTTAATGGGGTTTCTTTGGGAACAGCGAGGCAGGGGAGGGGAAGAGCTAAGAGTGGGCTAAGCATGAGCACCTCCTCTGGGCTCTGGAGCACAGGGCAGTCTCTAGGTCCTTGGTACTTATCCCTGGAGTGATTTGAAACAGGAGAAATACAGGCATGGTGTGCTGGAGTTAGATGGGAGGTCGAGGCCATGGACTTGGGCTTGGCTGATATGCCACCAGCCTTTGTTCACTCTAAAAGATGGCTGGCTAGTCTGGGAGGCACAGCTTGTCTCTTATCAGCTACTTTTAAAGATGTTAAAAAGAAAACATGCAAAAGCAAAAAGAATACGGTCAAAATAAGACTGTACCGGGTCTTGTGCTAGAGACAACAACAGCCCTATGTGTTTGGTATTAACAGTTTATAAATAATGAAGGTGGAATTCAGAGAAGCCGGGTATGATCTAAACTCACACACTGCGGAGTTTAAGACCAGCTTGACTTTGAAAGTCCTTTCAGGCTTAGGAAGGTAAATGACCGCACCTAGGTTCTTCTCCTAGGAGCCACAGGAGACAGCAAAGGAGTCCCAGACTGGCAGTGATTTGGGGGACAGGGTCCTGAAGCTTGTTAGCAGGGGGAAACTAGGGGTCTGGGCGGGCAGCTGTTAGAGAGCCGCCGCTGCCCCACACGCCAGTGTGGGAGGGTTGTGTGTCCATCCCTGCATTTCTCACAGCCAAGTTTAAAACAATTTAAACGAAGCAAAGTATTCAATTAGAGATGGTTGAGGAAACAAGGCACGTATCATCTGTGTCGGCAGCAAAGGAGAAGAAAATATTTAGCTTTTGCAAGCTGTGAGCACTTAGGCTCCGCAGGATGGTGTTGCCTCTCGGAAGAGCAAAAGAATCCACTGAAGACCTTAGAGAGATTAATTTCCCTAGGAAAAAAAATAAAACAAAGGAAGAAACTCTGATTACATTTAAATGTTTCCTTGCCAATGCTTGGGGGAATTCTAGTATTCCTCCCTCGCAGAGGAAAGCTTTTGTGCATGGGAAAAAGGTGGTTAGGGCCCAGGGCGCCTGGGAGGACGGAGGTGAGGGAGGGCTGGCGAGGGGAAGGATGTTTCACCAGCAGCGCAGGTGCAACAGTTTGGAGTGAGTGATGGCCTTACAAATGACCCTGGCACAGAGCAGAGGAAACCCAAGGAGAAGATGAATTGAATTACAGCGCCAGCGTGGATGCATTTGATTTTTGCTGCGGAGTCTAATGGATTGTGGGGCTGACTGACCAGCTGGGGGAAGGTCAGAATATTGAGGAAATGGGAGGGGCTAGTGATGAACAGTTTTCTGGATGGGGAAGAAGCTTCAGACCGTTCGCATTGGGATGGAGCATTTGGAGTGTGAAAAGGCTCGGGTCATAATCTCCTTTATCTGTGAACACTAATTATGCCTCATGCTAAGACACTGCCAATCTCCGAGGAGTTCACTTGAACACCAGGGAGGGCAAAATGGGATAAGCCGTAAAGCATTCACTTTAGTTTCCCAGAGAAACTGACATTGCTAAAGAGAATTAATAGGTTTTCATTTACGCTGAAAATACGATTTATTTAAAAAATTGATATCATATACCTTTTCTATGGCAAACCCCAATGCATTTTTCTTATGTATACTTTATGACATATACAAAAATTTCCAATATTGTCAGTATGACTTCCTATTTCTTTACAATGTTAATCAAATCAATTGAGGAATGTGATCAACTCATTGTTCAGATATTTAATTAATTCTTTTAAAAACATGAGTTTATCTCTAGGTAATTAACAGTTCAGTTTTCTAGTTGGTCAGCTTTTTTACTTAGTTCCTTGCTCAATTCCTCTTTTAATTCTGTTCATGTCGTGTCTGTACCCTTGTATGCCTCTGGTTTTTGAGTTACATATTGTAATATTTTTCCTACTGTCCTTTCAGATAACCAGAAAGGAAGCAACCTCGTATATCTCAAAATCTAGACAACACGGTTCTGATTCAGAAAAAATGCAAAGTAAGCTCCCAAAAGTAGCCAAGGTGCTACTGATTATAAATATTTCAATGGGAAGAAATATGAGTAGTTTCAAAATAATCATGACTTTTTGAGTGAGACAGGCTTGTATTCTAGTCTAGGTGCTGCTAACTTCCTGTGGCCAGAGGACGCTGTGTGGTAATCATCCAGAGTCATGGGTTCTTTACAGAAGCCATCCTAATGGCTTGTAGGGGTACAGTGAGAAAGGAGGAAAACGTTTGCTCAGTGCTGGCTTTCTTCTTGACTAGCCTAGGCTTTTCAGCCCTTGTCTGTTTTAACAGTATGTTGATAGAAACTATGGTGCCCTACAACTGTGTGGGTCTGCGGTCGGACTGCAGTCTAGCTGGGAATCCTAAGCGCCTTGCTTTTCGTGTCATACCTGCTCCACACACTTAAAAGGCACAAAGTGCCAGACACATGCTAATTAAGTCTGTGTCCTAGTCCTATATCCCTGGATACTTTTTGAAAGCTTCAATTACCTTGTTTTTTATTTGTTTTGTTTTTTTCTTTTTGTCATTTAGTCTCACCGTAGGCCTTTAAAGTAAAGAGCTGATTACTTGGCTTAACAAACGTCTCCCCTGATGGTCTATTAGCTACTGTGTCCTTTATAAGTTGTGCAAAGTGGCAGCAGCTTTGAGGTCTTTGGGCTTTTTCTACCCACGGCTTTTCCTGGGGAGCCCAGCACCAACAATTCTAAGATAGAAGAGCCTTGCTTTTCTTTCAGTGCTCTGCTTTTTATTTATTTAGTTTTCAACTGGCAACTCACTTTGATAAGGTTGTTGAGAAGCTAATAGTGAGAACAGTGGGCTCAAGTGAAGTCTCTGAGCAGCACACTCCCCAGGCTCTGTCAGGTGCCCTGAGCTCTGTAGATTCCCCCAACACTCTCTGTCCCTGTGCTCAGGGCTCTCTGGAACCACAGCTACCTCTCAGTTGTTTGCACGGGATTCTTACTCACGTTAGAATGTGTTGCTTGGAGAATCTGCACGCTTGCTCCTCCCAGCATGGTGTTTCGCTCCCACTGCGGAAACGCGCTGTGTAATCACCCAGTCTTCCCCGTTACAGTCTTACAGGCTTTAGTTCTTGCCTATTGCCTACTGGGCTTTCAATTCTTTGAGACCAGGCTTCTTCCCTGGTGTCCTTTCTAATGCTCAGTGCAGGGGTTGCCACAGAGTTGGCTGACAGTCATGAGCTGAGCAGAAGGACTTGCTTTGTTAGCGATGTAGACAGAAGCTGGTCCTCATCAGGGGGAGAGCAGCTTTGCATGGCTGCCTCTTAGAACCTCAAGTTCACCTTTTCCTCACCCCAGCTTATGTGATAGGCAGATTGCTTGCTTCTCTGATCCACATAGGTGGCATCCAGTGTTGGGGACTTCATTAGCACAGCAGATTGACCCCACTGAAAGGTAAATAGGGCTCCCATCACACTGGGAGCACACTAAATATGAGCCCTCTCGTCTGTGAGTTTATCTATAGCAGAATTGAGGCAGGGGGACTAATTCATTCTTTGAACTCACTCACACACACACATACACACACACACACATACACACATTCCCCCGAAGAGGATCTTGTGCAGCATGGGAGACTATGGATGGAGAATGGTGAGTTGGGCCTGGGGGCTTAAGAATGGGGGCAGAGATAACACAAAGAGAAGAAATCCTTGCCTTTCATGGGGCACCAGAGACAGAACCACGGACCATCCATTCATGTGGGGAAGCAGGGGACAAGGTTACTTGTGAACAATATAAAATATACATTCACACTCTTCAAGACCTAACATGTTTCTGTCAGCATAACAGTTTTAAAAAATATTTTAAGGAACATTATGTTACAAAAATCACAAACTAAAGGAGGTAGAAGAAAAATATGAGAATATTTAACGTCTTTTTTTGTTCTGTTTTGTTTTACTATTGATGAAACCAAGACTTTCCCGAAAGTGTTAGTGGGTCTTATTTCTATTCTGCCTCCCACGTTAATTTTGGAATTGTGGGGAATTATGCTGAGAGTGGTCATAAGGCAAGCAGTTCACACAGGCCACAGTGGTAATGAACACACTAACCAGACTTTTAATTTACCTAAAGTCTTAGTTGAACAGGCAGAACTAATCTAATGATAATTGGAACAGACATAGCTAGTCTAACTGATGAGTGGGGGGACCAGTCATATATTCCCTTCTGTTCAGCAGCACACACCTTACCTGACACTTTTCTGTGGGAATCCTTAAGAGCATCCTTACAAACCATGCACACTGTTTTTCTGAGAAATACACTAGGCATTTGGGGAACAGAATTCATTCATGATTTTGGTGACAACAACCCAGATACATTGTCCTTCTTACATTGGTTTCCCCAAGACTAATTCATTCTTCATATAATAAGCATTTGCTTTTGGTGTGTTCTTTGAAATATTCCAACACATATGAAATACTGTGCTCTCCACTTCTGCTTCCTCAAGTTGCTATCTGAAACGGTAACATGTTCTTTCTTATAAACTAACCGGAGTCAGCTCATAGTCTCCTTGACCAGTTGTCCTTCACTAACTGTGACACTCAGGGAAAGCCTGATTTTCTCAGTGATGTTAGCTTTTAGACAGAGTTTCCAGTTACCACAGCAGACACTACTGCGTGAAACTCAAACCCAGGAACAGCATGGCGTTAGTTCCTGTGCTTTCTGGTGTGTCCTCCGATTAAGAATGTAAATTGATGCTAACTGCGTGACTGACATCTAGTGGATAAGGCTGGTGGTGCTGTGTAGACCGGCTTTTCCTCCTCTCTCATCCCTTCCTGCGCTTCCAATAGGCTCCCTTAGACGCAGCAGACTTTACATATATGTAAGGAATTACGGGGATCATCTGAAGTTATGCCGCTATAAAGAAAACTGGTGCGGGTGAAATCATCTAGAAATGAAGAACATTCACTTTATAGACTTGTAAGAATGCACAGTATCTTTGGAATAGGAAAAAAATAACAAACCTTGAATATAAGTTTATTTGGTTTATTGGCAAGCATACAGCACAATGCCCAGAGAGAATGTCAACACTTATTATTTTTGATTATGTTTTTTACTTAATCACTTTGTAAACACACTGTAAACAGTTGGATCTGTGATTCTGATATGGAAACTCACTTGTGACTATAGTGAGCATGTTGAAATTTTACTGTTCTTAGACTCAAGTACAGATAAATATTGGAATAATTTTTAAATCACCTGTGTCTTTTGCATACTGGAAAACTTTATTATTTATTTTTTTCAAAGTTTCTTTTTGTGTGTGTAGGTGTCCACAGAGGCCAGAAAAATTTAGGCACAAAATATTTCAGAAAAAAAGCACTTATATAGGTATAAGAATCTGAATGGCTTTAGAAATATAGTGCTTTATTTTTCAGATTTTTTTCAAAGTTAATTTTTAATAAAAATTTAGAGCTTGTTTTTATTTTATGTGTGTGGTTTGGATATTTTTCCTGCAGATGTGTCTATATACTACATGCATGTAGTACCTGTGGAGGCCAGAAGAGGGCACTGGGTCCTCTAGAACCAGCGTTATAGACAACTGTGCGCCTCCACTGGGGGTGCTGACAATTGAATCTAGGTTTCCTAAAAGTGGTTTTCTGTTTGTTTGTTTGTTTGTTTTGTTTTATTATAGATTTTATAGTTTTATCTCAGTTGATTTTTCTTAAATTTACTGTGAGTTCGTATGACTCAAGTAGTTAAGTTTACTACTTACAGACTTTCATGTGTACAACTATTATGACAAGTTAAGCTCAGGTTGACTTGCAGCATTTAATTTTAATCTTTTCAAATAGTGTCAGTTTCTTACTGCATTATATATTTATTTCAAGAGAAAGTAAGGTACAAGTTTTCACAGATTTCAAAGGTTTTTATGTTAACTGGAATTTTAAAATGTTTAAGAGCAAAGCTACCCATTATCCAATCATATACTTTAACTGAATTTTGACTGTGTTAGATTTATAATGTTTACAGACTAAATTCTGAGGAAATTTTATACATGGAAATCATAATTTACAATTTTACTTATTTGTGGATTTTCATGTGTGCATGTTCATATGTGTAAAATGTTCACGAGCAACATGTGTCTATGTGTTTGGAGGCCAGAGCACAACCTTGGGTATTTCACCTTGAGAGCTGGCTATCCACCTTGCTCTTTGAGAAATGTAACTGAAGTGTAGGGACACTGTGTCTGAGAAAACTATGATATATGTCAGGAAAGCAAGGAAGGACTCTGCCATTATTATTAGCAGAACAACTTTAAATTGCATGCAGACTATGTCTGAGTGTGTTAGCAGTAAAACTGTGTACAGAGCTCTGAGAATGTGGTCACATAGTTGTTATCTATGTTTGCTATAAGTCTTGAATGACTTCATAGTGTCTAGTAAAACCAGCTCTACAATGAATGCGTCATTCACTACTAATTCCACATTACTTCTCAAGTGTCTGTGGGTCAAGTGCGTATTTTTTGGGGGGGTCATGATTTTTTTTATTTTTATTTTTATATCAATCAGAGGTTAGGTACTTTGCATCCCCGGCATAGCCTCCTCCCTCTTTCCCTCCCACTCTCCCCATCCAGACTGAGTTTCACCCTAGAAGTGTTTTTAACAAAACCAAATATTTCTGACAGAATCAGAACTAGAAAGACAATTAGCTTTGTATTGTCTTTCTTTCATAATTATATTCATTATCTGCATTCAGTTCCCCCTCATCCCCTATATTTAGCTTTTCCTGTCTTCTTTCCCTCATATTATACCACACTATACCCACATGTATGTTTGTTTACATATATGCATTAATTATTAGCTAGATTCCACATATGAGAGAGAACATGTGGTTTATTTCTGAGATTGTGTGACATTGCTTAATATTATACATTCTGAGTCCATCCATTGGCCTATAAAATTTTAACTCCAGTTTTCTTTTGAAATGAATAATATTAATATATACATATATAATCTTCACTGCCCATTTATCTGTGGATGGACACCTAGGTTGATTCCAATTCTTTGCTGTAGTGAATAAAACAGCAATGAGCATGGATAACTAGAGGTGCAGTTAGGTCTGTAGGGTATAGAGTGCTCTGGGCTTCTGCCCAGGAGTGCAATAGCTTGTCCCTGGAAGTTATGTTTTTAAACTTTTGAAGTATCTCCAAACTTATTTTCACAATGACTGCATTAATTTGCACCCCCACCAACAGTGAATAAGAATACCTTTCTCTCAAAATCTTTTTCAACATTTTTTTGTCAGATTTGTTGACATAGCCATTGGAACTGGGGTGAGTGATAACTCGAAGCCATTTTAATTAGCGTTTTCTTGATGGCTAAGGACATTGAACATTAAAAAAAAATGGTTATTGGCTATTTGTACTTTAAAAAACTGTCTATTCAGTTCATTTGCCCATCTAGTGCTTGGCAATTTTATTTCCTTGTTCTTTAATTTCTGCAGTTCTTTGTAAATTCTGAGTAATAGCCTGTTGTCTAAAGTAAAGCCTCGAATGATATTTCTTTTCTCTCTCTCTCATTCTTTCTGTCTTTCTCTTTCTTTCTTTATTCCTTCCTTCCTTTCTTCCTTCCTCCCCCCCCCCTTTCTTCTGGAGAGAAGGTCTCAGTCTGTAGCTCAGGCTGGCCTGGAACTGTGTGACACAGGGCATTAGTGCCTAGTGCTGGGATTGCAGATATAAGGACTGTTCCTGTCTTTACTGATAGACTTTTTCTTCTTGGACTGTATGCTAAGTTAAACTGATTCCTTGAAGCAATGGGATGAAGTCTCTTAGCTGCGGAGCTATTGGCAACCGATTGCTGCTGGGAAAAGGAGAGTCAGTTTTCTCTCAGGGTGTGTCCCTTGGTAGCTTGGCCATACTCCAGTGGAAGGTCACACATAGAAAGAATATATATGTGCAGTACTAACTGGACTTGATATGTTTTAAAAACAAAGGACACAAATTTGGGTAGATAAGGAAGGGGTAGTGAATATCATCAAAATGCATTGTACAACTGGGCACAGCGGCTCATGTCTTTAATCCCAGCATTTAGGAGGCAGAGACAGGCAGATCTCTGGCCTCCAGAGCCAGTTTGAGGGCAGTCAGGGCTGCACAAAGACATCCTGTCTTGAAAACAGCAAACAAACAAACTCCCCCAAAGCAACAACAAAATACATTATATAAAATTCTCGAAGAACTAATACAAACGAATGTATTCTTTGTAGCAGAACTTCCTTTGGAAGACGCTGTGTGTTTATAGTTTGAAGCCAGGAACGGATCTTTTCAGAGCACCACCAGTGGGTTTCTCGGTTCTGCTGTCTTGCCACATGAACAAGAGGTGTTTATACAGTTTTCCAAGATAGGGTTGATTTAGCCACGTGCCCTGAGGCCTGCATGAGGATTGTTAATTTCATATTGCCCACGACAACCCTCTCATGACTGCTTACAGAGTTTACAGGAGTTCAGCTACAAACGTGATTGTGCCAGCCGTTTCTCAGTGCGGACACCGGTTTCAAATTAAAAGCTGACAGCCCTCACCTGCTCTTGGGTTCACCCACAGGTCACTTTCCTGTCATTTCCGTTCTCCCTCTATTAAAATGACATCTCTGTTCATAAAGGCACAGACAGGGGCTGTGGGAGTGTAGACTTGTTGGAGAATGAGAATAAGGTGTCATCTGCTCAGATAACGCACTGTTGAACTTTGGCCTTTAAGGGGACAGGAGGCCAGGCATACCCCACGGATCTCCAGATACACGAACAGAGGCCCAGAGAGGTCAGTGTCTGATCGTAAATTTTTCTAGATATTTTATTAATTGTACCTAAGGGTAATTTTTTTCCTCTTGAGAAGAATAAGAACAACTTAGGATAATACCCATTTAAACAAAGTGAAAAAATGTTTGACATACTCATATAAAGGATTTAGTGAGACTATTTGGCACCTATCAGTACGATGCTTGCACAAACATGACAATGTATTGTCATCACCTTGCCAAGAAACACAAGTGGCCTGTAGTTATTATTTCAAATAAGATGAGTACAAAAATTAAGGAAAAAAGTCTTTTTTTTTTCTGAGAGAGAATGAATTGACAAATCATTTGAAATAACAGTAATTTAGCATCTTAAGATAGTGCAGTGCAACACCCTCTTCTGGCATCTGAGGACATTGCACACATAAAATAAAGATACATTTTAAAAATCTTAAATAAAACAACTTAAAATTGTAAAACAAATGTCATGATCAAACATCTTTGTTTTTAAAAATCAGAGACTTTAGACCATGAGAAGAATAATCTGCTTCCATTATCAGCAATGATAGTCTTTCAAGACTGTGGCTTTTAGGAATTCTGGGTATGGCTCAGTGGTAACACACTTGCCTATCACGCACAAAGTCCTGGGTTTGATTCCCCGGCACCACAGGAGGATTGTGGGAGTACGGGGTGCTTATTAGCACCTTGCTGTGTCAAGTATTTGCGATTGTAAAATGGGAATAATTATACTGTTTATATGCTGAGAGGCTAATATAAAAATTAAGTAAAAAGTAATCTTTGAACACATACATACTTGCTTGATAATATTGTTATTGCTGTATTATTAATTATTATTATAACTACAAATACCTTATGGTGCAATGGTTGTACCTCTGAGTCCTGGTTATTTTTACATGTAGACAATAATGTTAGACTAGCTTCTGGGAATAGGACATTTCTATGCTTAGGGAGACATCTTTGGCGGGTACAATGTGGTTATTCATGAGTTTGTCTTGCTCAAGACAGACAAAAGTCCTTGGCTTTAGGCAGGCCACGCGTCTGGAATGGTAGAGGAATCAGGAGCTTACATAAAAATGTCATGGTGGCATCCCAAGACAAGCCTTAGAGGGTAGAGTTTGAGAAACACAGGTGAAGACATTCATTTGAGGGAATCTATACACCAAAATCTTATGTAAGCTGTAAAGTAGACAATAGAAAACTATTTCTCTGAGCTTAAAGATGGTCTTGATTTTATTTAACATCACTGAGGAAACCAGGTCGTGAATGCATAAAGATTTATATAGTTTGTATAAGGTCAGGACAAGAACACAAACTGCCTGCGTCATCCCAGACTGGTGATTACTGTCTTATGCTCTCATAGAGATATAATATTTTTGCCTTGATTTTATGTTACTGTTGAGGCTTTAGAGGTCAAGTTTCCTATGATTACAAAAAGTAGGAAGTGCTAGAAGCAAGGCATATTCATCCCACTCTTACTCCTAACTGAATTTGCATTTAAGTGTGCCTTTGCACTGCTTAGTTTGAGTTTTAATACCTAATGCTGTAAGAAGATGACACGCAGAGCCAGGAACTAGGTTTTGGAACTAGAAGAGCAAGGTTTAGAATTGTTTTGTCCCTTTATTACAGTAACATAGGCGAGCCACTGAATCTCCTAATACCGTAAGTAATAGAATTAATTTACCCCATGTCTCTCAGGGTTAAAGTGGAAATGAGATGAGATCAGGTGAGATTACACAGAGCAAAGATTCCTGGGACGTATCTGGTGGATGGTTGGGTTTTGAAGGTCATAATTTGCTTGGAGGATGAGGGTTCCTGTTAGAAAACACTTTGAGATTTCCCCTCAGGTCTCAGTGCTTTATCTGACCCTGGCTTCCAGTGCAGCTGTCAGGGCAATAAACACACCTCATCTTTCACTCAGATGTTATTGCTAAAGACACACATCACATGTCGTTAGCTGGAAGGGCATTGGACTGCAGATCAACAGCAGAAGTGCTATCTTAGCTTTTTTAGAAAATCGGAATATGGTATAACACATGGCATGTATGTACCTGTTGATTCCTTCCAGAAAAGTTGGTCAAGTTGCAAATTGTTTCAAAGAGATATAACAACAAATGTATAGGGAGGGAAGTAGTTTGTGTGTCCATGCAATGCAAGTATAGATTATCTGGGATGCTGGCGAGATGGCTTTGTGGATACAGTATTTGTTGTGCATGCATAAGGATTTATATAAAGGCCAGGCGTAGCTCCACAGATTTGTAATCTCAACACTAGAGGGCAGAGACAGGTGAACACAGGGAGCTCACATGCTGGCCTGCCAGACTAGCTAAAACATCCAGCTCCAGGCACAGTGAGAGACTCTGCCTCAAAACATAAGATGGAGAGCAAGACAGGAAGACATTAGGATATCAACTGCTTACCTCTGTATGCACTCCCGTGGTGAGTGCTTCTGTATGCACATGCAAATTAACAATTATTAAACATACATACTACATACACACACATACCTTATTTAAAAAGAGAAAATCTGAGGAAGATATAATAGAATGAAATTGCAAAGATGTATTTGATAAAATACTAATACTTAATACTTTTATCTATGGCCTGTAGGCAGAGTCTAGTTCAACAGCATATATATAACTATATATGCATATATATGCATATTTGTAGCTATGAAAGAAGAATGGTTTTAACATTTTTAAATAATTGAAAAATTATTTTGTTGCATGTGAAAATTATGTGAGATTAAAATTCCATTGCCCATATTAAGGTTTTTAACATTTTTATTTATTATTACCATTTATTACAATTTATTCACTTTGTATCCCAGCTGTGGCCCCCTCCTTCATCTCCTCCCGGTCCCACCCTCCCTCCCTCTTTTCCACCTATGCTTCTCCCCAAGTCCACTGATAGGAGAGTCCTCCTCCCCTTCTATTTGATCCTAGCCTATCAGGTCTCATCAGGACTGGTTGCATTGTCTTCCTCTGTGGCCTGGCAAGGCTGCACCCTGCAAGGTGCAGATAGCTTGTTACTGAGTTCATGCCAGAGAAAGCCCCTACTTTCCTTGGAGAGATGGCTCAGCGGTTAAGAGCATTGGCTGCCCTTCCAGACGACCTGAGTTCAAGTCCTAGCAACCACATGGTGGCTCACAGTCATCTCTAATGAGATCTGGTGCCCTCTTCTGGCATGTAGGTGCATATGCAGACAGAGCACTCATACCCATATTAAGGTTTTAATGAGACACAGGCGTGTTCATTTGTTTGTCTATTGTCTGTGACAGAACAGAGTGTTTATATGGGCCACAATGCCTGAAATATCAGCTAGCTGGCTCTTTGTGGAAAATTGTGTCTGGCCTGTGCTAGGCCACAGAAAAGCAGCATAATTAGACTATAGGGATGTAGACCTATGAAAATCGATTCTTCTTATTATTTTTTTTTAAAAGCTAGCTTCTGAAAATGTTTGAGGCTTCAAACTTGTTTTGGCTGCAAATTGCCTTTTTGCCTGGCTCAAATACAACCAATTTTATGATGCTTTCTTTGTTCTGCCTTGGGAATAGCTTTTCTCTCCTATGCCCAAACCCAATGTATTATGTACTCTTTGTACTGTGCTTGGGCACCTGCTTGATAGAGCTCACTTTGTTTTCTAGCTGGATTCTTAGCTCCTTAAGGAGCTAAGGTGTCTCTGGCCCCATTTTTTTCTCAAGACAGTTAGCAGTGTTTTCTTTGCTAAGTGACTCAGAATTTGTTGAATGAACACAAAGGGCTTGGTTATGTATTTTGAAGAAGCTTGACTCTTAGGAGGTTATGACACAAAAATCACCTTATACATGGTCTCCAGTATAGAGATTTGGGCAACTTCCTTCACAAAAAGTCTGCACCTTCTAAGAGCTATCATCAAAACAGTAGGACTCAGTGGTTGATTATATGACTTACCTGGTAAAGTGCATGCCACTTGAAGACACACGTTTGAGCTCCAGAGACCACAAAAAGAAGGGAGGAAAGAACAAACTAAATGTTTTGTTTGTTTGTTTATTGAGGCAGGGTCTCACTATATAGCCCTGGCTATCCCGGAACTTGCTCTGTAGATCAGGGTTGCCTCAGATTCAAAGAGATTTTAATCTGCTTCTCCTGCCAGGTGCTGACATTAAAGGCCGCACCATGATGCCAGCTTCTTTCTCTTTCTAAGTGAATCTTCTCTTGGAGTATGCATGACTGCTTCTGGTATTTAAGAAAAGGTGACAGGTTTTAACTCATATAATGTTTTCCATTTTATAGAATGAATTGAGAACTTTATGTTCGAATAGTTTTTCTTATCAATTATTTAGTTTTATTGGGAAAGTATATTTTCAGTCTGAGAAACAACTTTTTTTTAAATAAGAAAAAAGTTAAATCTGGACATGCTTTTCTTTATTATTATATTTTAAACTTTGGACTTTCTTCTCTGATAGCTTTCTTTCCTACTGCAAATAGAAACTTCAATGTAAACTAAAAGAATTGGAAATTCACTATCTAAATCCAATGGGGGGGAAAAAAAACTTGTTCAGCCCAAGTCATTGATATGCTGAAGAGCTGAGGATAAATTCCAGAAGTAAGTGGAAGAGAGAGCTATGTGTGCAGTTCTGGGCTTAAAGAAGGGATCTTTACAAGGTTGTAAAACCAGGCTTGATAGCGGAAAGAAAAACAAACATGGACTTACTGAGGGAAACACTCCAATAAGTGATTGGATATTGATAATTCTTAATCATTTGCTCTGAACAACTAGGGGTTGTATTATTGTCAAAGCCGCCAATGAAAAACAGGTCTGTTCTTTAACCTGCCCCAATTTGCTTTGACGTATTTTGTATCTCAGGGGATTTGGCCACAAAGTCCATTAGAGCTTCGGAGGCAGCCAGGTCAAATCAATTGCCCACACTGCAGAGAAGGTCCCCATCATTTACGGTAATTCTCGCAGCCATGGTAGAAGAGAGGAAAGGTTAAAAGCGGTATTGTCATGAGCGCACCTCATCCATCTTTCAGGCTATGGGTGGGACCCAAACACTGGGTAAGTGTGTAGAACTTAAAGTTGCCTCTGCTTGCCTGTAACCCATGGTAGCTCAGTATTCAAGTGGGTACCCTAGTAAGGGAAATAGGGACTATTTCTGACATGAACTCAATGGCAGGCTCTTTGACCTCCCCACCCAGCAAGGGAAGAGCAGCCCTCCTAGGCCACAAAGGAGGACTTTGCAGCCAGTCCTGAAGAGACCTGATAAACCAGGGTCAGATGAAAGGGGAGGAGGTCCTCCCCTATCAGTGGTCTTGGAAAGAGGCAGGGAGTAGTCAAGGGAGGGAGGATGGGATTGGGAGGGAATGAGGAAGCAGGATTCACCTGGGATACAGAGTTAATATAATGTAACTAATAATAAAAAATAAGGAAAAAAAAAGAAAAAAAAGAACTTAAAGTTGCATTTTAGGACTCATACAGACATCACCAAATGAGTAATTCACACACCTGAGCCAAACTGAGTAGCTGCTAAGGCCTACTAAGATGCATACAAGGCATAGAGAATGCTCGGCAATGGGGCCTCTTGAAAGGTTCAGAGCAACCTGAGCAACTGACCTCCTATTGGGTGATCCTTTGCACTCCCCCTATAACAATTTCTACTTCATACTTAGTCACATGATAGAAGAGGTTCACCTATCTGTCGTCTATGTTCATTTGATGTAAACAAGGGAGGAAAGATTGAATAATAGGGTCATTCGAGTATATTAGTAACTGTGTTTTCAGGAAGAAGAAAATCTGATTATTGAATATGACATCACGAAATATGTTAAATGGTCCTTCGTGGGGCACAACCTAGTGCAGCTGCATTCCTCCTACCTTGTGAGTGGGGGAAGCTGCAGTTCACAGCATAAGCCCGGCTTCATTTTCAAATGACATCAGCTGCTTGTTTGACTGTAGCCGAAGCAAATGCATCCAGATACACCTGCCCTGGGATTCCAAGTGAGCGACAAAGCCATTTGCAGCTTTGCGGGGAGGGATGAATTGGAGTGCGTGTAGGAATAATTAGCTGTTCATTCTGTTTTGTTACCTTACTGCTTGTTTTGCATAACTTCCCTCTAGAATTCTGTTTTCCTTTATAGATTTTCTCAAGAAAAAAAGTGTGTGGGTATGTTTAAATCATATCTACCCCTAACAATATAAAAAGCCCTGGTTGTGCATTTTCTTAGATATTTCTTGTCTGTGAAACAGATAGGGACTTTCTTTTTGTTCCTCTTGGTCAGATCTTGTTTATTCCTCTCCCAGAGAGAATGGGACAGAGTCAGGCCTCTAGAGAGACATTGAAAGGAATCATGAACTGAAATGAGAATTTTCACTGGTCCTAAAATGTAATAATGAATACTTTTTGAGCTCCCCCTTCCCTTTTCCTGATCACGCAAATTAAAAATATTCTGAAAAACATCAGATAAGGAGAATTTCAAACTGATGGTCAAGGCACTTTGAGAGACTCAAGAATGTCTAAATGCATGTGGACTCATAATAGAGGATCATTAACACTGCATCTGAAAGTGCCTTTAGAAGCTTGCATCTGCTCTAAAAACCAAATGTAGTCTGCAATAGGTTACTAATTGAATATCTAGTAAAACACATGGATTCCTAGACTTTGAACAAAGAAAAGCTGTGGGACAGAGTTATTTGCAAGTAGTTGGTTGTTTCAGAAGTATATGCAAAATGTATGGTTTTGAAAACTCAAAATAATGGTTTCAGTTGACCTGAGTATCTGTTACTAATTATGTCTGTACTTGTAATAAAGCGAAAGGATAAGCAGAAGGGTGGGGTCTCTTTCAGAGAATTAGATCAATGGTTAACCTGGGGGGAAAAACTACACACACAAAACACCTCCCTCAGCTGGGTTGAGAAGAGCGGGGAAATGAATGAGATATTCTTTAGAAGTTAGACTATACATATTTTCATTTTCTCTCGTAGCTCTTTGAGAAGACTCAAGAAAATCAAGAATTTTAAATTTTAAAGCAAAGAATATAAGATATAAGAAAATCAGCTACTAATGTGATTTAGACCCAACTTGAGACTTCCTCCTCAGGCTTTGTGGAAGAGGTAAAGTGTGTCCAGGCCATTGCCACTTGGTTTTTATACCTGGTAGAGATATGTGACTAAATGATTATCAATTTGATCTCCATACAGACACCACAGTGTTTCTACGCAATCATGACTTATCAAGAGAAGTTGTGACTTGTTAAAAGAGGTTGCAATAGTGAGGAATTTCCTACAGAGAAATTGCTAGATGGTGTATTAGATGGCAGGGCATGGTAATGGATAAACAGAAAACATGCTTACTTTTTCTTACTGAAACTTCATGTTTCCTGATGAGAGTGGTCTTCTTTATCTAGCATTTTGCTTAAAATAACCCACCCTTTAACTCTTTGCTCACTACTTCATTTTCTCCACTGAAGTGATGTTTTATTGTCCTTATCTATTTAACTTGTGAATTTTGAGAATGTGGGCCTTTGTTCAGCCCTTAGCTGTGTCCCCAGAACCTTCCACTGAAGCCCAGCACATAGCAGGTAGAGGAGAAATGTTTGTTAAATAAGTGGGTGGATTAACACATGATCACATTCATTATTTCCTTTTTCACCAAAACATTATGTAGCTTAGTTGCCCATTTTACTAGGTTCATTTGGCTCAGAATTACTATTTCCAAATAGCATACTTTTCTTTTAAAAAAGGGAAGACTTGGTATTTATAAGTATTTTAAACAGCATGATACATATTTCAAATATGATTATATAGAAAATCATTCTGTATAGGTTTTCTTCTAAACAGAGGAACTGAAGCAAGATAATGCACAAATAGAAATGGGTTGAAAACATGAAAACATTTTCTTTTTGAGTACTTGAAATTTGAATTTTAAAATTAAACATCATATCTTAGAAACTTAACCTGTAATGTGGAGAAAAAAGATTTCCTTTCTTCTCAAATTATTCTGTATTATTTGCCTTTCTGTGACTGTAACAAATAAATGAGATAATCATCTTGTAGACACAGTTCCAGAGGTTT
This sequence comes from Pachyuromys duprasi, assembly GCA_028658305.1. Classification (NCBI taxonomy): domain Eukaryota; kingdom Metazoa; phylum Chordata; class Mammalia; order Rodentia; family Muridae; genus Pachyuromys; species Pachyuromys duprasi. Next base: position 2,763,890 of record CM053757.1, on the reverse strand, counting down.
CAGTGTTGGCATGTTGCTTTGGACTCATGTACATGGCATGAGTACTGTACCATGGCAATACTCATGGTGGGACTTATGGTAGAACAAAGCTATTTTTTTCTCGTGAAAGGGAAATAAAGGAGAGAGAAAAAAAGACCACGGTCTCACAATTCAAAGGCATGTTACCAATGACCGAAGACATCTCATTAGGCCAGTCCTCTAAAAGGTTCTGCCATCTCCCAGACATACCATAGGCTGGGGCCAAACTTTAACACATGGCTCTTTATTTTATTTTTATCTTTGACTGTGTGTATATTTGTGAAAATGTGTAGATGTGCATGTGAGCGCAGGCCCTGTGAAGCCTATAGAATGAACTGGATCCCCTTCAGCTGGGGTATAGGTGGTTGTGAGCTGCCAAGGAGATGCTGCTAACTGAATCCTGTTCCTCTGCAGGAGTCACACATCCTCTTAACTACCTTCTCCCCAGCCTGCACATGGACCTTTGAAGGATATTTGGTACCTAGAGAAAGCAACTTTTCAATGCAAATATTTATTTTTTTCCTAAATAAATTCATCTAATTGGGTAGAAAAATGGTAGTTGGAGAATCTATAAGAATCCTTACTTTGAATTTCTGTTTACCAGGCTGACCCAGGAGAGGGTACACCAGAGTCCCTTTCTGGTTAGTCCTTCCCTTACTTCTGTGTCTGTTTTTCTTCAGTGGATCCACCTCCTCCTCGAGCTTATTATGTGCTTTGTTGGGAAACAAGATGAAGCAAAACACAAGTTTGCCAATGGTCTTAGCCTTCACCATCTAGTAATTTTCACGAACCTTCATTTTCTCAATTCAGCGAAGAGAATGGCTTTTGTAGAAATCCGTGTTTTGCATTTGGTTATCTTTTATATAGAACTCAGGCACTGACTAAGATGTTTACTGATTTAAAATGATTTTGTTTTGTTGATGAGATTCAAAGAAGGGTACATTCCAGGAAGCGCAATGTAAGAATTATAGACAGGGTGCATTTGAGGAGAAGCATAAAACGAAATTAGAAAGATAAAATAGATGTCTTGTGCTTATTTCTCAAAAACTAAACATAACCAAGACAATATAAGTATAAAAGCCCCAATGAAAACATTGTGATAAATTGTTATTACCTTTGATTTGACAAAGTGTTCTCCAATATGACACTGAAAACGCTGGCAACAAGCAAAAAAAGAAAAAAGAAAAGAAAAGAAAAGAAAAGAAAAAAGAAAAAACTAGATTTTTTGCTAGATTTCATGCAACCAGAAACTTTTGTGTTTCAAAATATGGCATCAACCCAAGTGAAAAGATGGCCCACAGACAGAAGGGATGCATTCTGAATTATGTGTATCATAAAGATCTTGTATCTAAATGGTGAAAAGAATTCCCATCACCCTGTAGTAAAAAACAGAAAATAAGTGAACAGGAGTGGGGAACGGCTTTAAAATTAGCATAGGTGTCCCAGAGATGTACAAACGGCCCATAGATAGGCAAGAGATGCTTATTGTGATTAGTCACAAACCAGCCACCAGGAAAAATTAGAAAACAAGAAGTTGGGTTGTGTGTGAAGAAAGCAGAGCATTTAGACATGGCTGGTGAGCATTCGCAGAGGCCTGGCCCTGGCAGCACTCTGGACATTCCTCAGACTGTTAAGCTCATGAATTAGCACATGGCATATCCCCACTTCGAGAATATATTCAAGTACACGGAAACGTGCATCTTTAAAGCAATGTGTACACACATATTTATAGCAACATTACTTGCTAGAGCTCAAAGGTGGAAATAAACCAATGTCTATCAATGGATGCATGAGCAAATGAAGACATGTAGACATGTTAGGTCTGTGTTACAGGATAGTAATTAGCCATAAAAACAAACAAAGTATGGACATAAGTAATAATGGAGATGAACTTCAAAACTATATTGAATGAAAGAAATCAGTCACAAACCCCATAAAATCCATTCATTTGAAAGTGTGGAATATGAACTACAGAGGCAGAAAGTAGACCAGCTCCAACAGGAGGTAGAAGATAAGGGGTTCATCTTATGTACATAAGTTAACATAACATAACATCTACATATGTTATCTACATAGGATAGTAGGCCAGGGATGGTGTGATATAAATGTTATAAAGTTGAAGTGTATCAGTGACTATGCTGATCTCCATGAGATGTAAACTGAAGGGTGTGTGAACATGCCTCAGCAAAGCCAGTGTAAGGGAACACCAGATCAAATCAAATTCCTTATGCAGTCACTGGCTCTGTGTATTGCATGGCATTACATGTGGTCATCTTAGGTAATAATTAGTTTGGTTTGTATTTTCTGATGATTTAAATATGAATTGGATGCCTCTGATATCCAAAATTTGTACATGCCTTTATATCACCATGAATTTTTCTTCTTGCTTTTTGTGTGTGTTCGTGTGTGTATGAAGCTGTGGTTTACTATTTAGTTATTTGTTCACTTTACATCCTTTATCATAGGCCCTCCTTTATCATAGGCCCTCCTTTATCATAGGCCCCTCCTTTATCATCGGCCCCTCCTTTATCATAGGCCCCTTTGCCCCCTCCTCCCGATCCCGCCCTCCCTTTGTCTTCCTCAAGTCCTCCCTCCCCTACTCAGAAAAGGGGAGCTCCCCAACCCATCCCAGCACATCAAGTAGCATCAAGACTGAGCGCATCCTCTTCCACAGAGGTGAGGCAAGGCAGCCCACCAGGAGGAAGTAATCAAAAAACAGGCAACAGAGTCTGGGCGGTGGTGGCTTCTTTTAAGACTTTTTTCTCACAGAAAGCTTAGTAATGTTCACCAAATAACAATTTAATGATTACGTATCTGGAGAGGTGACTCACTGGTTAAACTGCATATTGCCTGAGCAATTTCATACTTTAATTTCTTCAGAAGATACATAAAGCTTGAAATAATCCTGTCCCCTAATCCCTATAGTATCTGATTAATGGTGTTTGTATTGTGGTAAGCTTTACCAAAAAATACTTGTTTTTGGTATTTTTAATTATGTGTATGTGTCTGTGTATCTGTATGTGGGAATGTGCACAGGAGAGTAAAAATAAGGCAACATTTTTATTTGCGGAAAGCATACATATTTAACCATTGATGACTCGACACAATGGTCAAGCCATCTCTAAACACTAATAGCAAGAGAAGATCCATTCACATGGATACAGGGTATGGGCTAGACAGTGATGAGATGAGAGATTTCTCAGAGGCCAGCACTTTGAAAGAAAGGAAAGAGGCTTCACCATGAGGGCTTTTCACTTCTCTCCCCTGGGCTGGCAGAAACTCCTTTAATCATTACTGCCGCTCGGTTGCCTGGAAAGCTACTTAAGGCATACGTGTTTCCTTTGACTAGGACGACTTCTTCATTTCCTATTTGTGTACAAAGTTCTGAGCCCCACACTCAGTACATGAATGTGTAGTATGTGTCCATGACTAATAACAATGCAGAAAATAAATACATAAATTAGCTTCAGTTGCATTTATTTTTCAAAACAAAATATTTTAATAAAAGTTTTCCTTCATGAAGGCCAATAGGCACATGTGTGAAAATGTACTTCTTGTGAATGTATAGTTTTCTATGTTTGAAGTTGTGACATAGATACAGCCCAGGTCTGTGTATTATTACTGTGATAAAGAAATAATGAATCGAGCATTTTTTTCTATGGGAGAATATTACATTTATGAAATGTCTTTTTTGATGTAATTTTATTGGTTCTTTTAGTTTTTGAAGCTTATTTTTATGTGTATGATTATTTTGTCTGCATATATCTTTGTGCACCACATGTGGCAGTACCTGCCGAGGCCCGAAAAGGGTGTTGAAGACCCTGGAACAAGGGTTAGAGAAAGCTGATAGCCGCTACGTGGGTGCTGGGCACTGAACCCAGGTTCTCCGCAAAGCAGCAAGTGTTCTTAACCTCTGAGCCATCTTGCTGTTCTTGTAGAGAACCTGGGCACATAGAGAAGTCTACAATTACGAAAAATCATGAAATCATCTGCAATTATGGACGTGTCAGTTTGAGAGACCAGGGCGGGGGAAGGCGTGTCTCCTCACTCTATCTCTAAGGGCTTCCAAGACTGGCTTCACAGTTTCCGACGACAGGTGGGCATTAGAGGTTGTGTAGACGCAGGGGCAGCCTCTCTGCCAGATCCACTGTTCTCCTGACCAAATTGCCCCACGTTCAGAATTCACAGACTTTGTGGCAGGTGGCGTCCTCTTTCAAAGATATCTTGGGTTCCTCAGGTTACTCTAGAACAAGTACAAAGCTAGCCGCCGCCATATGCTGGCAGTGTGGCGATTCCTCCAGAAGCCTCAAACTTCAGCAGCTTTCTGAAGCTGAAGGTGCTCTCCAGAGCCATTGGCATCCTCCCGGGGGGGGGGGGGTCTCGCTAACACTGCCCCTGCCAGACCAAATCCCACCATGGTCCTCAGAGCCTTCTTATTGTGCTCTCTTTTCTGTGCTCTGAACTTGAACTTCATTAATTTATCTTAAAACGCTGAGCAGATTAACTGAAAGGTACATTTCTATGTGCAAATATTGTGAATAATTAGTTTTTGCTTAAAAATCTTTTGCTCAACTTTACGATATTTATATCTGACTATGTTAAGAAAACTTCATTAAATTGATTAAACTATTTCAGTAGTTTAGCCAAACTGTAAAAATTGCATCTTGCCCTTCTAAACTCATATCTCTCTGCTCTTTGGGCATCTCTCAGACTTCACCAGAAGAATGTCTTTGTGCCATGGATGGTGGTTAACACCAAAACTCACTACTGGTCAGAGTTCGGAGAATAAATCACTGTGGTATGCTCAGCCACAAATATAACATCTATGTCACTATATACCTTGTCTTCCTAAAGGTTAGTGACCTTTTGATAAGAAAGGACAGAAAAATTTTAAGAACTAGAGGTTGTGGAGGATGAATAATTCATACTTGACAGGCAGGCTCTCATGAACTCAAGGTGGCCGTGGCTGACTGTGTAAGCTCTGTACAAGCTCAAGCCAGTCAGCTTTCTAGAGTGGAATGCTATTCCTCCCCTTGCTGAGAGCTATTGATTACAGATGCCTTCTGGGTGAGCGGCAGTCAGTTTTTAAAGGGTGTATCCTCTGATAGCTGGACACCAATCCTGTGGTTGACCCCACACCCAGGATATGTGAGCAGTGCAAATTATACTTGGTGGGTTATTGAAAAGAAAATAGAGGACAGGACACAAAGTTGGGAGGGGTGGAGAGTGGAGAATGAATTTGGGATTAGTAGAGAGTGAATGTGATCAAAGTATATTATATGCACCTATGAAATCCTCAGAAAAATTATATAAACTTAATAAATATAAATAAATGTATTAAACACAAATAACTGGAGTTTGGCATTAAACTGTGACCACCATTGTTCACGATTTGTTTCTTTTCGGAGAGATTAAGGTTTGCATAACACAGTTCTATTGAGGATATAGCTTTGGCTCAAACTTATAGGGCTCAGAGAGTGGTTTTGTGATAGTTACGAAGCTGTCATGCTGACTGATGTTTTATAAACTTATAGGCTTTGAGTCTGTGTTGATGATATGAGTTCTAGCATAACTTTAATCATTGGGTATTTGGAGAAATAATGTTGACTAAAATTGTCTGGATGTATACAGTAAACACAGTTGTTCCCTTTCAGATTCTCATGCGTGGTCTCCATTCAGGAATATCATGAATGTCTATGATGAAATATGGGTTAGTTAGAGCAGTTTGGCAAGTGCATTGGATTTTGGTATGATGAACGCGTGGCATTTGACATATGATTGGTTTTGCTTATTGCTAACCCTGGTATTTATTATCTGGGCAGTTATTTTTGATTTTCTGCATTTCTATAAAAGGAAAATAACATGGCAGCCTTGCTTCCCTGAAGGTTAGATTTCTTATATTAAATTTTAAATGAAATATCTACTGTTTTATAAAATCTATGAACTTTTGTCAACAAATTTAAAACTAATGTTTTCTTTTTATTTAACTTTTTAAAATTAATTACACTTTATTCACTTTGTATCCCCCAATAAACTCCATCCCTCCTCCTCTCCCAATCCCAACTTCCCTCCCCCTTCTCCACGCATGCACCTACCCAAGTCCGCTGATAGGGGAGGTCTTCCTCTCCTTCCTTCTGACCTGGTCTATCAGCTCTCAGCAGGAGTGGCTGCCTTGTCTTGCTCTGAATATAACAAGTGCTTAGCGTGGATAATCTAGGACTTTTGTGCATACTTGTGCCATGTTAGTGTCTGTATTACAGCTCTCTCTTGGAGGTCAAGCCATGTCATTGCACAGTGTATATATGAATTTAGAGTTACTTGAGTGTTATGCATTGAAGGCAAATTGGAAGCAAGTATAAGAAAAGTTAATTTGCATTCACATTTTTTGAAACTGCTGTTTTCTGATTTTCCTTTAGTCTGATGACAGAATTAAAAAGGTTTTCACCAACAATTAAAAAATTTAGAAGCTAAGATCATGTATATCTTCTCATTCACAAATGCCATGGATAATGAGCTAACGATCTATATTGATTTTAGTGGAATAAAATGATAACTTTATAATCAAATAATTATATTTATATTTCTTCAATTATGCTTAATGGAAACTTCACTCACAGTGCTGTGAACAATGATGACACATATGAGAACTTTGAAAATTACCAACATGGTTTGCCTTCTTTTGTCAAGGATAACATTAAAATTTGTAGCAGCAGGATTGTCAAAATTAACCGCAGATAATAATTAGCTGACACTAGTTAAGAATTTCAATTTTGGTATCCCAAAAGCAGAAAGAAACATATGGTATATACTCACTTATATAGACCTATAGGATAGGAAGGTCAAGCTGAAATCTACACACCTAGAGAGGATATACAGGAAGGAGGACCCAGGTTGGTATGATCAATGCTTGTTTGGATGA
>CM053757.1:2735643-2756453 GCA_028658305.1 Pachyuromys duprasi | reverse complement strand
GTTTATGGACATTTCTTTCTTTAAGTTGGGAAAAATTTCTTCTATGATTTTCTTAAAAATACTTTCCGGACCTTGGAGCCTGGAGTCTTCTTTTTCATCTATTCCAATTATTCTTAGGTTTTGTCTTTTCATCGCATCCTTGATTTCTTGGATGTTTTGTGTTTGGGACTTTTCCGATTTTCTTTTTTCCTTGATTGAGGAATCCATTTCAGCAAGTGTATCTTCAGCTCCTGAGATTCTCTCTTCCATCTCTTGTATTATATTGGTGATGCTTACCTTTGTGGTTCCTGATCTTTTCTCTAAGTTCTCCAGTTCTGGGTGTTTCTCCGTTTGTGTTTTCTTTATAGATTTTAATTCTGTTTTCATGCTTTGTATCATTTCCTTCATCTGATTGACTGTGGCTCCTATTTTTTTGGTTGTTTCCTCTATGTGGGCAGTTATATTCTTCTGAATTTCTTTGATGGCCTTGTTCATTTCCTCTTTTTGTCCCTCTTTTTGTTCCTCTAATATCTGCAAAATCATAGCTTTAATATAATTTTCCTGTGTCTCCGCTGAATTAAAATCTCCATTGCTTTTGGGTGTGTCTGGTGGGGCCATGGTGTCCTGGTTTTTGTTGGGTGAGTTCTTATGTCGACCTCTGACCATTTGTTTATATATACTCAAGGAGCTGTTTGTTCCTTGAAGCTGAACTTCAGACTGGAACTGTCAGTCTCTGGTGTCTGGAGTATTCTTCAGGAAGATCAGGGAGTTCCAGTGGTTTGATAGTGTGTGTATTTGCCTCAGTTTTCCCTGTGGGAGGAAAGGTCGCTGGAGCAGTTTTGTTGTTGGGAGGGGGAATAAGTGTGTGTGTGTGTGTGTGTGTGTGTGTGTGTGCGCACACGCGCACATGCACTGGGAAGGTGTCTTAAAGGTGAGTGCTAGGGGAGTATATAAGGTTGAGCTATGGGGTTTGGGAGTAAGCTCAGGAGGGGATGAGGGTGCTAGCAAGCACAGACTGTGGGCAAGCGCCTGAGCAGGTCTTCTGGATTCCCAGTGTTCTTTAAGCTGTGATGGGTTCAGCAGGCTGTACTCTGAGGTCAGTGGGTGGCGCTGTGGTCGCTTCCTTCTGAGCTAGGGGCTGTGCACAGCAGTCTGACATGGTATCAGGGGACACCTTAGTGTGGACCAGTTACTATTTGTCCTTCTCTGGGGTGACGGCTGGTGACGGCACCGTGGGAGGCGTGTGTTCTGCTCATGGCTAGCAGATATGCACCCACCGTTTCTCCCAGGTCTGGCCTGGTATCTGAGGTGCCTCAGTCTGGACCGGAAACTATGTGTCCTGGTCAGATGTGGTGACTGGCAGGCCTCGAGAGGCTGCACGTTCCGAACAGAGCTAGCAGATGTGTGCCCACCATTTCTCCCAGGTCTGGACTGGTATCAGTCTGGACCAGGAACTCTGAGCCTCTGTCAAAGATGGTGTCTGGCGGAGTGGCGGGCGGCTGGAGGGGTGGTAGGAAGCTGCACGGTCTGATCAGGGTTAGCTGATGTGCGCAGCTGATGCACCTGGACTGGAATGGTCTCTAGGGTGCCTCAGCCTGGCCGGGAGACTGTGTGTGTCCCGGTCCTGGCAGCTGGCGGCACCGAGGGAAGCTGCGAGTTCAGATCAGGGCTCTGTACAGCCGGTCGCCTTGAGTTTTTCCAGGGATTAACTGGGTGTCTCTAGGACTTTCCCACTTGATTTCCTCACCGTAGGAATTCCGCTCACCTGGCAATCACAAATGCTGGTGTTTTAGGTCCCAGATTTCAGTCTCCCGGTCTCTGCACTGACACTGCTGTCCTACTCCTCAGACACAGTGTCCTCCCGGGGCCGCCATCTTCTTGATTTTGAACGGTCTCTTATAAGCTTTCCACTGTGTAAACAATAGCTGGCCATCAATGATGTATTTTTCTGAGTATACGATGGACACTTGATCAGGAGTTTAGAAACCTATGTAAAGTGGAGATTTCTGGTTTCTTTGAAGACTTAATTTTGTCATGTAATGATTGCCCAGGTTGGCTTTTGAAAGAGGATGTGACATTTTGCTCTCTCATGCGAGGGGCGTGACTTAGCCAGCTGAGAACATCCATGGGTGGGCTTTGAGGAGAGGACATATATAGAGGCCCAGGCAGAGTGAGACATTGCTTTTTGGATTGACATCACTGTGCTGATCTTCATGCTTCGACAGTTGGCTTCGCAGAGGGAAACATTCCAGAGAGCTTCTCAGTGCAAATCCAGCTGAGTCTTTTGGCTTTCACTGCTTCATGTTGGCCTTTGGACTGGACTGCTGGTGTCCTGATGACTGAGTGTGGTAATCCCCTAACGACCCATCGACCTGATTGGTAAGAAGTAGATAAAGAGAACTACAACCCTATTAATCTCCTACCTAAGGTTGCAGGGGTAAGAGGGGGTGTTGGAAGGGAGGTAAGGGTGCATAACAATCCTAAATAAAGTAGGTTTGGTGAAAAATCTAAGCCTACACCTATGCTTAATATTTCCACTTCCACTTTTTCATGCTTGCCTTTTGGCAGGTCATATAGACTATCTAGTTGATACCTAATAGATATCTGACCTTGAGCAAGATGAGTGAGATGTCTCAGTAAATCTAGGTGAATGCATTTCTTAGTTTGCTCAGAACATTGCCTGTCACATCACACACACACACAAAAAACTCGAGAACAGTTGGGCAACATCAGCATCACTTGCCTCTTTTTTGATTGCTCCCTTCTGCTGTGCCACCTGTTCCCTAACTCAGGTGCGAAGAATAGTCTGGTTATGACTAGAGATGCTTAAAATAGGCACATTCTATAATTGCTCTACAAACTCTGCAAAGAAAACTGTTTTTAAATTCATTATTCTGACATCTAGAAGTGATCAAAACTGGATTTTTAGTTAATCTCTTCTTAACAGCCTTATTGAAGAGTAATTATCACAAACTGTCCATATTTGGAGGACGGAGTTGATGAGTTTTGACATGTGTGTGCACCTGTGAAACTGTCATGGCGGTTAATGAATATACCTATCATCCGTACAGCTTTCCTTGTGCTTCTTGTAATGCACCTATGCCCACACTGCCCCTCCTAGGGCAACAGCTAACGGGCTTCTATTATTTACAGTGCTGGTATTTTATACAAGAGGCTGTTCATGTGTGCTTTATTTCACATTCCAAGATTATTTTGTGGTTTATCCATGACCAGTATAGAACAACAGTTTCTTTTGTCTTTGTGATGGTATGAATATTTGTACACAAGTATTTGGTTGTTTTCATTTTCATGGAATAAAGCTAGATGTTTGCTTTGAAATTTTCATGCATACATATAATGTACTTAGATAATGTTTTCCCCCTTTACCTAACTCTGATACTATCTCTGCCCTGTGTGCCCTCTGTGTCCACCTGAACTTATTCTTCCCTTGCCATTATAATGTTCACATCCAGTCTGGTATGCAATGCACATCCTGTACTCTGGCCAGTGAGCTTGACAGATCTTAGCTTAATATCACCTTCACCAATTCCTAGAATTAACACAGTTTGATTTGAGCATCCTGTTGTCTCGCCAGTCTGGGAGCCCTGCCTACCTCTAGGCTTGGTCCAGGATGCATACCTTGGTACCAGTCCAGCTCTTTTTGTTAGCCTGCATCCTTGGAGTGCCCTGCAGGACTTGCAGGAAGCTCTACTGGTCAGAGAATCTCTTCTTGTAGCAGTCCTTACTGGTTGTTAAACTTTAGGCAAAGGCCTTGTGAATCTTGTTAGTTTCAGGAACTTCCTGAAACTTTTGAGCTCTTTAGTTCCTGCTCTATAAGCTTTGTTGAGTTTGGGAGTCTTATCAATCTTCTCTGCAGAGTGGAACCTTTCAATTTAGATGAAACTATTTCACAACAGTGTCTAAATGAGGAACTGTGCAATTTTTTTTTCTACTAGACCTAGCTTTATCAGGGAAGCATTCCATTACTTAGCTATTAATTTCAAAGACTTCTGGTTTTCATTTATCATCTGGGTTGTCTTTTTCATTCAACTATTTTAAAGTATTTTCTTGGACTTCACTAATCATTTTCAAAAGTTTTTTTAAAAACTTGTGTGTGTGTGCTTGCATGAATGTGCCCACAGAGGTAACAAGACTAGGTCAGATCTCCTGGAGATGAAGTTAGAGCTGGTCATATGCTGCCAGATATGAGTGGTGGGAACCTAACCTGGTTCTCGGTAGAGCAAAAAGTGTTCTTGACCACTGAGTCATCTCTTCAGCCCTCTTTTGAATCCCTTCTAAAGCAATCTTTTAAAATAATTCTTCGTCTGGCATTTCACCCACTGCAGTATCTTGGGAGTGAGTAGTTAGGGAATTATGAACATTTTAACTTTTCATTTTGCCTTATACTTCTTAAGTGTTTCTTGTATTTCTATGTTGAGCTTGGTGTGTCATGATGGATATTTCTTCTAATTTTATGTGAGATCCTTTTTGCAAAGCACTCATATTTTGATGATGGGTCCTGGGACACTGTACTATTGTGAAGTGTTATGTCTTTCTTCAACTGGATTCTGCAGTTTTCTTCTTAATTCCTTAGTGAAGACTATCATACTTTGACACAGTGAATATATACCACAGTTTGGGTTTACTGCTTTCTCTTTATGTATAAAAAGATTGAGGGGGCATTTGTGGTGTATCAGTCACAGTGTTATGGAGAGTGGAGTATACAGGCATTACCACTGAAAACACTTTCTAGTTTTGTCAACAGGAGGTCTTCTGGCTTCCCCTCCAAGATGTGCCCTGTTGGAGGCTTGTGACCAGTTTGGGTATTACCTCTGTCCCATGATTTGAGTTACCATACTTCATTAAGTTTAAATGGGGGTGGCTGGCTTTAAGCTGTCCTGGGACTGCTCCATGGCATAGTGTCCACATATACAATATACTCAGAATGTCATTCTTAATCCCCAGCACTGAGTGGAAAGAGACAAATGAATTACAGTGAATTCCAGGAACTAAAATAATGTGAAAACCAAGAACTTGCTGTTACATCCATACAACTTTAACAACAAGAACAGGAATGGTGGGTAAACTAGATAGTTTGTAAGGATGATGAAAAAGAAAAGAAACAAATAACTGTGCAAAGAAACTGGAAACAGGAAAGCAAAAGAAAACTGTGAGAGTTCAAAAAGCAAAATGGGAGAAGACAGGAGAAAGATGGTAATTAAAGATAGTAATTACAAAAACAAAGAGGCAAATACAGGGAGAATAAATGAAGTTGGTTATTATAAGCAGAAGAAAGGGGAAATAAAAATGTAAATGAAAAAGAAAAACATACAGAGGAAGTAACTAAAAACTAAAAACAACCTCTGCACATCTACTGGACATAGGTGCTCTTTCCTGTGTTTTCCTGTGCATGTGCACTTTGGAGAGCGGGAAGGCTGAAGGATATCTAGGTCTCTTTGCATGTTTCCAGCTGGTCAGTCAGGTGTGGTCTGGAATGAGAGTAAGTTGCAATGGCATTGCTTCTCTGTTCCATATTACAAAAAGCCACAAAGCCCAAGTTTCCTCAGCTGGAGATTTCTCTGGACATATTATCTCAACACCTCACACAGAAGGACCGGGATGAACACTTCTGTATCTGTATCTTGGTCACCATCATGAAACACGTACTTAGAGCCCAGCATCGAACTATGGTACACAGGTGGGCATAGCAGGTCTGATGCTTTCTCCTCAAGGCCGTGGTTTTCTGAGGTCCAAGCCCTGTATGTCATGAGATGTCCCTGCCTACTTCCTTGGTTCTGCTGACTAGACACATGTGCTGCATTTGAAGATAAAGTGAGCTGAAGTGCCTTCCACACACCACCACGCCTAGTCAAAGCAATGATGAGGACTGAACCCAGGGGGTCTTATATTCTAGGCAACTGCTCCGCCCAACTGAGCTGCATCCTCTGCTTCTTCTCTCTCTCTTTGTAATCAGCTGTAATGAAGTTTCATCAATTTTATTCATTTTATCCCATAATCTTACTGAGCTCATTGTTTCTCTTTATTTTATTGACTTTTAATATACTAGTTATATTCATTTTAATCTACTCAAAGTCAGATTTATATAATGTTAGTTTGAACTGGAGTAATCCCACTGACCTACTGAATTTGGGGTATCTTCATTTCTGTCAAATGCTTGCTATGGAATGTCCAGGTTAAAGTAGTAAGATCGCTGTCAAGGATAAACAGGAGAGCTTAACTTTTCACTTACGTACAGTTCAGTCAGCACTAGGGCCAGGAAGAGATGTGAAAGCCCTCAAAACAATTGTGTTCTTTGACTCTGTCCTCTATGTAACTCCATCTTGCTTTAGGGCCTCTGCATCCATTCCCTTCATGGACCTGGACTGCAAGCCACATGGCTCCTTACCAGTAACTCTGCCAAGAGTGTGTGTCCTCCGAGTCTAGTTCTTGTCTCAGGGTCCTGACTGCAACCAGATTTCCCACTGCCCGTACATTACCTGGGGTATCAGTAAAATTGTCTTAGACTTTTACACCTTAACAGTCTTTGTGAGTTCCCAGACACCTCAAATATTGCCTAGGAGCCTGCTTCAAGTTACGTGATCCCACACTGCTATCCAGGACCATATCCAGTACATTGTATACGGTAAGTGGACGTTCTGGTTGCCGCCAGACTACTCAAATAACGCTGCCAGTGTAAAGACAGTCACATTTATGTGTTGTGCCTGGACTTTGTAATCTGAATCCCAGGCACCCTTATATACTCTTAGACTTTCAGTTTCATTTAAAATCATGTTGTAATTAGTGCTTCTACACCTCTCTGTGATTCAGAATTTCTTTTAATATACTTCTCTAAACCAGAAAGTGTTTTTCCTCTCTGCTGGATGCATGTGTGCATGTTTGTATATAGATGCACAAGGTCATACATACATGTGTGCATGAGGAGGCCAGAGGATGACTTGATATTCTTCAGGTGCCATCCCCCCCCTCTTTTTTTGAGATAGGGTCTTTCTTTGGCCTGGAACTTACCAGGTAGGCTAGACTGGCTGGTCAGGGAGCATCAGAGATCTGCTATTCTCTGTCTCCCTCCTACTCTTCCATGCTAGGATTACAAATATGTGGATACAAAGCTGTTTTTGTGGCTTCTGTTTATGTGGGTTCTGGGGTCCAAACTCAGGTCCTCATACTTGCAAGGCAAACACTTTACTGATGAACTTATTTTCCTAGGCATAAAAAGTATTTTTAAAAACCAATAATATAGAATCAATAATATATGGATAGAGAGATGGCTCAGTGGGGGAAAAGCATACACCCAAAATAAATAAGCAACCTTGCAATTTTAAAAGAATATGTGATTTACATTGTTTTTATTCCAGACATATACATATACATACATATACATCTGTATTAGAGACCTGATTCATTCATTCATTCATTCATTCATTCATTCATTCATTCATTCATTCATTCAATTATCATGCTGGGATTAAACCCAGAGTCTTGTAGGTGTATAAAACAAATGTTTTACTGCTAAGACATACCTATGACTCTTTTTTCTTTCTTCTCTTTTAAAAATTATCACCTTGGGACTGCTTATCTGAAGTGAAACATATTTGGCCTTGGCTTCACGTTGCTCCAATGGTCAATTGATGTATAAAGGATGCTTCATCATTTATCTTTTTGCTAACCATAGTTGACTGTGTTTTGAGCACGTTTTAGTCAGACTGTCTAAATGTGCTTATTGATCTACGGGCAGGAGAGCTGAATTCAGTTTGGCCTTTTGAAAAAGGTAACTTTCCTTCTCTTCGTGCACTATTCATTAGCCTCTACATCATTGCTGGCCCTGTAGTGTTGTGATAGCCCCGTTGTCCTCAGAAGCACAGATTAGCAATATTTTTGCTTTGCTCTCTGCAACAGGGATAGCAGGTATGTTTCTTTGGCAATCTCTGTGTTCTCTATGAAGTTTACAGTTCAATTCAAATTGACACGTGTTAGTGTGATGAGGAGAAAGCAAGAATCTCCCTGACATGAGCATTTTCTACCAAATGAAGCCTCTCTGGGTGTTTGGAAAGAAACCACAAGACCTGTCCATCTTCTCAGCCTAGAGGTACTGTAGTAGCTATAGTGAGCTGTGTCATTTATGAGCGGAAGAGGTTAACTCATCTGACTTCCCCCTCATATCGACCTTCTCTCTCCCAAGAGGAGCTATGTTGATTTTTGCAGTTGTTATTCTTTGGATGGGGAGCCTGTCAATGGAAAGAGAGGGTGACTGAAAATGAGACCCTAATGAGTGGATAACCAATTACCACATACATGGGGCTGACAAGCAGTATGAAACACAAATCTTTGTTCTCAACCAAAGTGCTTCATTTCTAATGGAGATTACGGTAAGAGGCAGCTGTGTAAAGGAAAATGATGTCTCAGGAGTCTGTACTCGCGTGGCCACAAGTTAATTCTGTGTCCAGTGTTTAAGAGTGAACAGCAAGATGACATTACCTTTTCACAGACGCCACTCATGTGCAGTCCAAACAGGTCAATTACCAGCAAATTTCTGATGCTCTCAGAACACTTGGAAAGAACACAGAACTGAAATGGGGACCAACCAGCTTACAGAGATGGAACTTCACCCAGCAGAGAAATGGAAACAGGCTGCTGCATATTCATTTCTATCAAATCAATTATTTATACAGGACGAAGCACAACTTTACAAACCAAGAAATGCATATATTTTAAATTCCCTTTTCATAGGAAATGGTATGTCCTTAAGAGAGTGAGAGAAAAGAGAAAAACAGACTAGAGAAGGTTTCTTCTTTTTTTTAATATGAGAAAACAAACAAACAACGAAAATCCCATTTCTTTGTTGCTAAGAACTCTGGAGAGGCTCAAGAGGCTCAACACTACAGGTTTTGTGGACAAGCAAAACAATCCTGCAGTAAACACAGTAAGAGTCTATTCATCTCTCATAAATGCATATGTCTAACTCTCATTAATATTAATGGAGTTGCATACAAGCATTGAGGCGATAATAGACCCCTATTACAATCCATTTGTATTCATGAGCTATTTTTTAAAAGGTTACTCTTCAGTCACTTTTTTTTTTTTTTTTTTGAGAAATGTGGGTGAGTGAGCTCCTTAGGTTCAAATGGAGCTGACTAAATGTGTAAGAACCCAATTAAAGTTTATTTGCAAGAGATTTTCATGAGGAACTTGACAGTAAATTGACACAGTTTCCCCCAAATCACCTTCCCTGGCTCTGTTAATTTGTATTAACCAGAAAGCATCAAACGAGTCTCCTTTTTTGCCACTCTTAGTCTTTGTATTCTGAATTTGACAGACTGACAGCTGTCAATCTGTCTACAACTAAATCCATCAACGGAATATCTGCAGCTGGAGAGCAACCCAAACCAGTGTTTGTGGCGTTGGCATTTGGACTGCAGAGCTCAGGTCTCTCAAGATCAGACAGGCCTGAGAATATCTTAGGCTGCAAAGCTGTGGGAAATCTTACGTTCAGGACCTAATCACTCTATTTGCTAAAATGCTTACTCCGATGTGATTCCTGATTCCTGAGATGGACTGATAATAAAGGAGAGGTTGATGGGAAAAGAAAGTGAGTGGTGCAGAGCACAGTGTTTATGCATTCATCATGCTTGTCTGAGGAGGGAGAGGCTAAGGGAAGGGATGATGTCCGAGATCACACTCTTTTGTGTGGTAAATTTCATCTGGATGATATTATTAAAGCTATACTTTGTGCTTTGGGGAAAAAAAAAACAGAATTAAAATTTAAAGGCAATCCAACTATTCCTGAAAACAAGACATTAAATAAAGGAGGCAACTCTCTTGTTAATAATTCCTCCTTGCAAAAGGACTAAGCTCAAACACTGAATTCAGTAAAATGTTAATGTGTGTTTTCTTGGCTAAGCCTGGTGTGAAATAGTGAGGTCCTCAGATATTTAGCACCTAGATAGCAGAGAAAATATGTATCGAAACTGCAATTTATATTTCAAGCAATTCCATGCACACCTGGCATAGATAAGCTAAACACAGGTGGGGCGGGAATAAGAGCAGAATATCTACCAGATGTGGAAGAACCACAAAGGCATCGATGGAGCGGGGAGCACGAGTACAGCAGGCGAGGACATAGGATACACATGCCTCGTGCACAACGATGCAACCTGACCCCAAAACTTGTCCATACATTTATATATTTGTATATTTACATGTACATCTACACATACATGCATATTAAATCTGAATTCCATTACATTCAGTTATAAACATTTAAATGCATATATGAAAGTTCACTATTTAGTGCCTAACGAATACTAGGACTATAAAAAGTCAAAGAAATTAGCGTGTGTACAACAACTGACAAGGATAAAGCCTTGACTACTGGCTGACTCTCTACCTTTGTGGGTTTCACATGACTTGTGTGAGGTCTAATGTCAGGGCACAGCATGTATTACAGAACAACATCACAACATTTCCCACTTAACTGTGTCTTCTCCATTAAAAGCCCTGTTTTGCCAGATGCTGGGCTGGATGATCAGATAAAGGAAAGAAAGGCGTGTCCTTATCTTTGTCCTGGATTGTTTGACAGTGGGAGAGGCAGCAGCAGATGAATGTTGTAGGTAAAATCACTGATGGGTATGACAGCCATTATGAGCAGGCTGGGAGAGAGACCTGGTGGTGGCTTTAGGAAATTATTTCCGAAGATTTAATGACTGAGTTACATTCTGAGAGATCTGGTCAGGGGTTAGAAAGAACATTGTGCAAAGTGCATTTTTTCCAGTTCTGTTGTCAGGTAAGGGGGTCTGAGGGGCTTAACAAAAATCCCTGGGGACAGACAGAGAACACGGGCTTCTGCATCTTATGAAGCTTTGTGTCTTGTTTGGAAGCCAAGACAAGTCACTGTGGAACTTTGGGGATTAATAAGCCAAAGGTGGATAGAACCAACACTGCCTGTGTGGAGAATGAAGGAATGGGGGTGATACTAGAGACACAGAGTCTCAGAACCCTTTGCACAGACAGATCTTTGTGCAGAATTAGGACCAGCCACAAAGTCCCTGTGGTATGCCCAGGAATAGTCATGTTCGGAAGGTCTTTTGGGGTTGAATCTATGGTGCTGAAGTCAAGAGAGAAGGGATCTAGGACAATTTCTTTATTTCTCTGTGTTATAGGAAAAAACCCAATAAGCATGATTGCATCATAGGACATTGTTTCAATTTTTAGAGAAATTGAATTGAAGATACAAACGTTTTGGCCAGTGACTTGGAACTAAAATTCAGAGAAAATTTGGAGCTCAAAATATAAATTTGTGCATTCACTTGATGGCTATGGATGGCTGGTTAGATATGGGAAGCGAAACCGGAACTGGTGCAGCAGCTGTGACTAGTGAAGAACTGGAGAGGGCCATGAAGCCAGCACAGCTGTTTGACACAGTCCAAAGTTGAGCTGAATGCTGTTTTTGCCGTTGTGCTGTCTTTCACTTTGGGTTTCTGGTCTCTATGTGTTGCATTTGTGGGGGATGTCTGTCTGTCTGTCTGTCTTTTCCTTAGAAAAGTATTTCTGTGACCTTATCTGGCCTCACTTGGGAGTCTTCCTTGCCATGGAGATTATGAAAACACACACACACACACACAAGGTTAGATAGCCCCAGAGTTCTCCTGGCACAGCTGCTGTGAAGCAAACTCAGAAACAATAGATATTTGGCAACAGATCAGATTATAGGTTTCCTCCTATATGTAGTCTACAGGGACACAGAAAATACAAATGTAATAACAAATTTAGTTTGCCTAAAACAACCTTTGATAATTCATAGAGGTGATATAAAATTAACATGAAAGAAATAAAAAAAGTTGTCAATCTTAAAGAGGCTGGTTCACATTAAGATACAGTGAGGTCTTTTGACTAAAAGATGAAGAGAAAACAAAGGAATAGAATAAGTCAGTCTGGAGTCTGGAAAAGCTTTTGACTTTTGGGCTAGGCTGACTCACAAATTGTACTTCAACTACTGTGCATTGTTCAAGATTTGGGAACTTGCCTACTGACCCAGATATTTTCCCATCTGTACAATGTTTAACTTTCCCGAAGAATACAGTGCCATATGTCATAAATATGACATATCTTATATAATCTAAAATGATTTGAGATGATAATACCTATTCTCTTTGTATTGTAACACTTGTCCAGTGACAAGATGATATGACCTGTATTTCTTTTGAAATCATAAGTTGGTCTATTTTGTTGACTCTGTATAAATAAAGGAGCATCCTGGTTACTAGTAGTCAGAGATGTAAGATTTACGCAACCATGGTCTCTGACTCATTCATCCATTATTTTCCTCTCCCTGTTCCTTATCTTCTCTGCTGGGACCTGTCTGACTGCTGGGACTGGCCCCAGCACTGAATTATTATTATTGTTGTTGTTATTGTTGTTGTTGTGTGTGTGTGTGCTGTTATGCATTTGTGCTTCTTTTAGTCAAAACCAGGGACTGACTTCACCTCTGGTTTTGAGGGAGGCAGGTGTCTCCAGCCTAACATTCTGTGTTTTACCTCCTTTCCCATAGTCATGGGACTCAGCATGTGACCCACACAGGCCTGTGGGCTGAAATTCCTAGATGTTAGCTGTAGAGTTTGAGGATCACTGTCCTTTATGTTAGGATAAAGGAGAATGGCGTCAGATGGTAACAGGTGACAACTCTCTTGCTGCCACACCTAGAAACTAAAACAACACAGTGAAAAGAGAGCTGAGGGAGGGAAAGAACAGCAAGAATACCAATAAGAAAACAGCCAAGCTGCCTGAAAGAGATGTAGAGCAGGGCCACTTGAAAAGAACACTCTCCAGCCTGTTGAGCTGCCTGCAGGATCTTCCCAGCTTTGTGAGCTGTCATGCTGGGTGAGTGTTGGTGATGTGGCTGTCCTTGAGCCATTTCTGCTCCTATGTGTCACTCCCACCCATACTCCTGAAAGTAACCCCTGTAAAACTCATTGTTTCACCAAGTTGGACTTTCGTGGTGTCCGTTATTTGTTCTGTTTCGAGTTCCCGATCTGGGGTGAGTAGATAGGTGTGTTGCATCTTCCCTGGGAAAAGCCATCTCTCCATGGTGAGAAATGAGAGGGCTGAAACAATTTGCCCACAGACAGAGATCTTATAGTACGGCTGGGACTCAGAGCTTAGCTGTTCTGTTCAGAGGTTCTGCTGTACCACTGTTGTCTTCGTCCTCCACTGCAATGGAGAACCAGAGACGATCCTCAAATGCTGGGTGGCTCCTGAGTCTTCCCCAGTCACACTTTACTAATGGAGAATCCAAAACAAATATAGAAAGAATAACACTCATTAGTAGGAACATGCTGTGTCCTAAATTCTGTTCATCCTTTCAGCCAGCTATGGATTAAGCGAAAGGACATTTCAGAGTGGGTAAGAGGATTACTGTTAGTTTTGGACAATTCGAATGCTAAAATGTTGGTAGCTGGCAATTTAGAGGGACTGAAGATGCTTGTTACGGTACCCCTTAAAGTTAACATTAATGAATGCTTACCAAAAAACATTAAGAAGTCAATAACTTTATTTAGCCTGTGGTTACACAGCTCTTTATGCTTTTTCCCCCCTGTGGGTTTTATTTTCTTGCATAAAGATGAGCTTTGCCTTGGCTACATCTCAGGACAAGCTGAGATGTGCAACATTTAAAATCACATCAGCCCAAGACTCACTCGTCTGTGAGATGACTGCTCTAATTAAGTCTACCTGGAATTTAATATAAAATAGTAAACATAATCCCCCACAGCATGTTAGTTGTTGGTGTTTTGCTTTTTCTTCACGTTGTCTCATTGAAAATATCATAGAATGTCTATATGTACTTCTGGCATGCATAAATTTAAAGGAAAATTTACTTCTAGGGCTCAGAGAAACATGAAAAAATTATGCCCTAATATTCAATGTACCTGAAAACTGGGAACCAATTACATGTATGTGTGTAGGCTTTAGATTTTTCAAACATCTACTTTATATAAGGTTTTTAAGTGCTTCCACCTCCCTTCCCCCCCACACCCCACCTTAGCTAGGAGATTAGTAGAGAAAGGAGATGTAGACCTCTTTTATATACTTCCTGCTGATTAGGTTCATTGGGTTCTCTAGGGATGTACCAATCTCAGTCATCAGGATACCAGCAATCCAGTGAAACAGCAAAGCAGCAAACCATAGCAGCAAACAGCAAGCAGCAGCAGCAGCAGCAGCAACAACAGCAGTGGCACCACTCAGCAAAAGCAGCAAGACTCTGCCCAAACAGCAGGAGAAGTTTCTCTGGAGTGCTTCTCTCTTTGAAAACCAGCAAAGCGATGTAAAGCATAGCGACACAAAAAGTGTTGTCTCGCTGTCTGTATGCTTCTATTTACCACTTCGCAGAGTCATATGAGGCTGTTTTCCAGCTCTCTCACACACACACACACACACATACACACACACACACACACACACACAGACAAAACAAAAAGCCGTGTCCCTTGCATGAGGTAGTGTTCAGTTGACTAATATCAAGTGCCTTTTCACAGGGGCTGTTTTCCGAGGTGGGGAAACATTCCCATATTCCATACTTGAAGCCAAAACGAAAAACATGTTCACATGACACAACTGAGAAACCAGAAGCTCCCACTTCACATGTATTTGCTTCTTTATGCATATTTATAATGCTTTACGTTTTCTGTCATTATTTACTCTGGGACTTAAGACTTGATAAATGTTTTTCGATATCTATGAAGTTTTTCTGTTGAAAGACTTAAACCTTTGAAGAGGTCCTTTATAACTAAAATGGTTTCTTATGCAAAAAGAAAAACTAAAAGTGTAAACATTTATATTTAAATAAAAATATGTTTTATTTTACATGTATGGTTATTTGCCCACATATGTGTGTGCCATATGTATGCCTGGTGCCTGAGGTCAGAAGAGGGCATCGGATCCCTTGGAACTGCTGGATAGACACCATAGGTGCTGGCAATTGAGCCTGGGTCCTCTGCAAGATCAATGAGTTTTCTTAACCACCAACCTGGCTGTCCAGCCCCTAAAGCATTTTTTTTTATGAAATCATTGTAATTAACTTATGGCTCTGTAGTAAGTTTTATGTTTTTTTTACAGTGTTTTAAAACCTTTTATTGATTCTTTGTGAAATTTATATCATGTACCCCTTTCCCAAGCATCTCCCCATCCCTTCATGTCTGCCCTCCACCCTCGTTACCTACATCATAAATGAAAACAAAACCAAAAACACAACTACAAAAGAAAAACCATCTCGTCATGGAATTTGCAATGTGTCACACTGTGTCATACAGTACCCTTTTGTCCACACATCTTTACTTGCAAATATTCATTGCAATGAATCAGTGGTCTGGTTTGAGACCTCTGGATTTTGCTGCACTGTCAATACTGAATCCTTGTTAGGACTCCTCTTGAATATCCTGTTCTGTGTCCTGCAGCTTTGGAGCTGCTGCGCAAGCCCTATCACATGCTCCAGCAGTTCGTAGACAGAGTAGTTGTTGAGGTAGGCCAACTCAAAGCCCTAGATCTGGGCCTGGTGGTAGCTGAATTGTTGGTCTGCCTGCTCTACCACACCCAGAAAACCAGGGTTCATTCTCCAGCACTGCCCGGGTGGCGAGCTCACACAGTGCTGTACCTGGCAAAGAGCAGAACTCTCATTCTCATGCCCTTGGGGGGTCCTGGCTCACCCATGCCTTAGCCACCGAGGCCAGCTGTACTATGCTGCTTAGGCGAGGTACAGGGCACACCATCCTGAGTGCTACAGCTAGGGAGGGGTAAGGCCAGCTTTAGTCTTAATTTCATATTTCACCTTAACAGACCATTATCTTTCATTTTTAGTGGCTGCATTGTCTTCCTCTATGGTCTGGTAAGGCTGCTCCCACTGAGGGGGAGGTAATCAAAGAGCAGGCCAATCAGTTCCTGTCAAAGACAGTCCCTGTCCCCATTACTATGGAATCCACTTGGACACTGAGCTGCCATGGGCTACATCTGTTCAGGGGTTCCAGGCCATCTCTATGAGTGGTCCTTGGGTAGAGTATCAGTCTCAGAAAAGACCCCTGTGCCCAGACTTTTTGGATCTGTTGCTCTCCTTGTGGAGCTCCTGTCTTCTCTAGGTCTTACTATCTCCCACTTCTTTCATAAGATTCCCTGCACTCTGCCCAAAGTTTGGCTATGAGTCTCAGCATCTGCTTTGATACCCTGCAGGGTTGAGTCTTACAGAGGCCCTCTGTGGCAGGCTCCTGTCCTATTTCCTGTTTTCTCCCTCCTTTGATGTCCATCCTCTTTGCCTTTCTGAATGGAGATTGAGCATTTTAGCCAGAGTCGTCCTCCTTGATTAGCTTCCTTAGGTGTATAGATTTCAGTATGTTTACCCTATGTTATATGTCTAATATCCACATATGAGTGAGTATATACCGTGTGTATATTTCTGCTTCAGGGATACCTCACTCAGGACGATCTTTTCCAGTTTCCACCATTTACCTGCAAATTTCATGATTTCCTTGAATATTCAGTATATAATTTAAATATTTGCCAGCAGATATGTATGTGTGGTTTTAAAAATTACTCCTAACATTTTTTGACTCATTCTGAGAAACAAAAAGCAGACAGCTGTGTGAGTGCATAAGTTTTTCTAATTTTTAAACCAATTGCTAGACTGGTTAGGTTACATAGTCATAAGTAATATTTTATGTGATATAGAGACTACAGAAAAGAAAAAAGGAGCGTTGGACTTCCAGGTCTTGTTTAATGATACTCTAATGAGTTGGTTTTTACAGTGTCTCTTGGTCCTAAACAGGTCTTGTTTTTCTTACCTGTAAAACCCCCTGGAGAGGCTGAGGTTACCCAAAGCGCGTTCTGTGGGCTAATAATCTTAATAGAAATTAGGAACATTTGAGAAATACTTACTCTTTGCGTTCATCCTGGGCCCACTGAACCGTAATCTACATCTTAACAAAACAAAATCTCTGGGTATTCATGTGATGATTACAGTTGGAGAGAAGCTGGAGAGGCTTGAATAGCACAGAACCTGAAACTCTGTTAGTCGGAAAATTTATGGTTTTCTATACAAATATCTACACACCCTCAAACAATAGAAAATGTTCTAAGAGATAGCATAAATCTTGCCTCAGCTATCTATGGGAAATCAGTTGCCCTCTGTATGATCTTGGGTAAGCTATTTAATTTTATGCTCTCAGATATAAACTTCAGGCAATTAAAATCTATTTCTTAGGAATGGTATATTAAATAAAAATTTTGGTTTCTTTGAAATAGAGCATTTCTTGTTCAGGCTGATCTGGAACTTACTATGTAGCCAGGCTACCCTCAAACACAAGGAGGGCCTCCTGCCTTAGTTTCCCAAGTGCTGGAATTGCAGGCATAAGCCACCTCGAATGACTAAAATAAATAGTTTGTAATATAATGAGATCAACCATATTACTTGTTCACCATGATAGTCCTTTCCCTACTTATTACCAATTTGTGTTAATCACAAAGATTTTGAGTTGAAAAACTTAATTCCATCAACAACAATAATATGGTCTTTTCCCCCAGGCTAAGCTGAGCTATCCCAGTTAATGTCCTATTACATTCTTTAACATTGTTTGAACCCTGCTCCTTTCCTTTCTTTTTAATTAATTAATTAATTTTATTATTACAATTTATTCACTTTGTATCCCCGCTGTAGGCCCCTCCTTCATTTCCTCCCAATCCCACTTTTCCTCCCTCATGTCCTCCCATGCCTCTCCCCAAGTCCACTGAGATGGAAGGTCCTCCTCCTCTTCTTCTGACCCTAGCCTATCAGGTCTCACCAGGACTGGCTGCATTGTCTTCCTCTGTGGCCTGGTACAACTGCACTCCCCACAAGGGGAGGTGATCAAAGAGCCAGCCACTGAGTTCATGTCAGAGACATGTTTCCCTTACTAAGGAACCCACTTGGATACTGAGCTGCCATGGGCTACATCTGTGCAGGGGTTCTAGGTTATTTCCATACACGGTCTTTGTTGGGGTATCAGTCTTTGCAAAGACTCGAGTGCCCAGATTTTTTGGTTCTGTTACTCTCCTTGTGGAGCTTCTGTGCCCGGACTTTTTGGATCTGTTGCTCTCCGTGTGGAGCTCCTGTCCCCTCCAGGTCTTTCTATCTCCCTGCTTCTTCCATAAGACTCCCTGCACTCTGCCCAAAGTTTGGCTATATCCTTAAGTATAGAATATTACTTCTTCTTGCCACATGTCAGGCTTCTGACATGCAAAGTTCATGATCTGTAGCTATTTCGAGGTTTCGATATCAGATGTGTAATTACCTACATGGAGAGAGAAGCATGGAGCCCCTGTCCCAACCTGTGTCACCCTCCCATCATGTCCAGATTCGTACACAGTGCAAGGAACATAGATGGTGACAAAGGAAGAGTCTGTGGACCTGCTAGAAAGTAGACCACGCCTCTGTTTTACGGCTAGATGCCTAGCACAATGCTTGGGGATTATTTCTCAGTGAATAAGGAGGGGCTGAAATGTTGAGGAGCAGACTAGCCTCATGAGTGATCAGAAATGGGAGAAATTTGTTTTTACGTTTCAAGACATCAATACATAGAAAGGGGACTCAGAAAATAAGATAGTGACCTGATACACAAGAGTGTAATGTGTATGTCAGGACAGTGAAAACCAATGGAGGGAGAGAAAAATGGAAGTAGAGTCATTGGGCTCAGGAAGCCAGCTACTGAAATAGAAATCCCATAAATGCAAGACGCTTGGCAGGAAGCGTCTATGGGGGCTGTGGAGACAAAAACCATGGGACTGAAAACAAATTCTTCGTGCCTGGGATGGGATTTGGGATATATTTCAGTTAAAAGCAATAAGCTACAGATGGGTTAGTGACTGTCGTGAAGGATGAAGTGTCTTCATAATTCCCTAGAGTGGCAGGAGAAAGACTCTGTGGGGTGAGTTTTTTTACTGTGTGGACCGTAAGAAATGTGGGAAGACTACATCCCTCATTGTTGTAGGCAGAGACAGAGGGGTGTTTAAATGTGTCTGTGGGTTGTACAATGTGAAAATTGTCCTCCTCACAAAGGAGGGATGCCAGCTCTGCTCAGGCTGGCAAGAACCAGGGGCTGCAATAAGCCACAGTCTACAAAGGATGCTGAAGCATGAAATCAGAAAGTTAAATGACGAGTATTGTATGTTGGTGAGGCAGAGAAAAGAGTCCGATAGAGCTGGGGGTCCTGGTGAGCTGTAGAACCCTCTGTACCAGCAGCACTCTGAGAAAGCATTGGGATTGGGGTGGGGGCAGAGTGTCAATGATTCCTGGCCTCCACCATAAAACCTAGGCACCTGGTGAGGTTAAAAGACAAAGGTAGTTTAGAGAGCTGTGGGCTAACATGGCTTTGGTCACCATCATAACCTGTGTCAAAGGATGTTGCCATAAGACTGGGGATAAAGGGTGTATGTGTGTGACCTTGTCAGCCAGTGGGGCATAGACATTCAGAGTTAAAAAAAGAAATTCATTATGAAAGCACCAGATTTTGTGTGATGTAGCTGGTGGCCACTTGGCCTGTAGGAGGACATTTGTCCCGATTGCGGGAATAGAGATGTACAATAGGAATAAGCATATGAACAGTGTCTGCCATCTACTCTGCCATGAGCCGGGAGAGCAGCTCAAGTGGTGGAGAACCCTATCTCCAAGTTGTGCTCCTGGAGCACGTGGCTGCATCTTTCAACAGCCAGCTTCCTCTCCCAGATCCCAAACACAAAGGTTTCCCTTAATGTGTGTGAAGCTTTGAGGTCATTCCTGGGCTAGTTCTTCTCCAGCCACTTGGTTGCAAGTGCTTTTGGCACTTGGCGATTGGTCCCAAAGGGCTTCTTACAATGATTACATTATTCTATTAGAGAGAAAAGTTAAGAAATACTCATCAACATATTAAACATAATATGTCAATTATTAATACAAATAATGAGAGTCAGTGAGTAAAGGGTTTTTTCACTTTTTTTTTCCTCTTTCTTTTCAGAAAAGACAGCTGGCTTCTCATATCTGTTTCTTCAGCCAATCTGTTGTGATCTCTCTCTCCCTCTTCTCTCTTTTGTTTTGTTTTTTTAGACAAGGTCTCAAACTCACATAGATTCACCTGCCTCTCCCTCGTGAGTGCTGTAACTGAAGTGGTGTGACCACAGCCACTTATGGTGATGTCATATTTTCAGGTCTCACATGGATGCTACATGGTCAGGACAGGGGTAGGATGGGGGCGGGCTGTGTGCATCTCTAAGAGGATCTCAGGAATCCCTGGCCCTGGTTGGATAGAACCTGAAAATTGCTAGTTTCCATTTATTTTTAAGTGTCTTGTCCTCTTCTATTTGCCTGTTTATATTTCAAACTGGTATTTAAGGTTTTAATTAGTGCGTCTCTCAATTTGTTTAACACTCCACAATGAACTTCTTTCTTTTTTTTTTGCCAATGTTTTGCAAGAATATTCACACATTAGTTCTCAACTCAAATGAAGAATAATTGTGATTTTTCAGATACTTCATAAGATTTATAATTAGAATGGTATTGTTTAAAAAGAAATTTGAAGAGAATTGACATGTTTACAATGACAGATTATTCTCTTTTGTTCTTACTCTTAGAAAGTGGAAGGAGAGCTTTGCCCTGTACCTTAAATAGAGAAGGGATAAGGTCACTATGAAATAGCTGAAGTCCGCATTTGGATTAGAGGTCTGTGAGGAGAGTGAGCAT
Organism: Pachyuromys duprasi; assembly: GCA_028658305.1. Taxonomy (NCBI): domain Eukaryota; kingdom Metazoa; phylum Chordata; class Mammalia; order Rodentia; family Muridae; genus Pachyuromys; species Pachyuromys duprasi. The sequence continues at coordinate 2,735,734 of CM053757.1, read as the reverse complement.
TTCTTTATTTTATTTTATTTTTATATTAATCACAGGTCATGTACTTTGTATCGTAGCCGTAGCCCTTCCCTCAATCCCTCCCAATTCTCCC
>CM053757.1:2702420-2727824 GCA_028658305.1 Pachyuromys duprasi | reverse complement strand
AGATGGAAAGATCTCCCGTGCTCATGGATTGGCAGGATTAACATAGTGAAAATGGCCATCCTGCCAAAAGCAATCTACAGATTTAACGCAGTTCCCATCAAAATACCAACACAATTCTTTACAGACCTTGAAAGAAAGATTCTCAACTTCATATGTAAAAACAAAAAACCCAGAATTTCCAAAACGATCCTGTATAACAACAGATCATCTGGAGGTATCTCCATCCTTTACCTAAAGCTGTACTACAGAGCAATAGTAATAAAAACCACATGGTATTGGCATAGAAACAGAAAGGATCAATGGAACCAAATAGAAGACCCAGAAATAAATCTGCACACCTATGAGTACTTGATTTTTGACAAAGAAGCCAGAACCATTCAATGGAAAAAAGACAGCATCTTCAACAAATGGTGCTGGTCCAACTGGATATGCAGAAAAATGAAAATAGATCCATATTTATCACCCTGCACAAAGCTAAAGTCCAAGTGGATCAAAGACCTCAACATAAAACCGGATACTCTAAATCAGGTAGAAAAAAAAGTGGGGAAGAGCCTAGAACTCATTGGCACAGGAGAGAACTTCCTGAACAGAACTCCAAGAGCACAGGCTCTAAGAGCAACAATCAATAAATGGGACCTCATGAAACTGAAAAGCTTCTGTAAAGCAAAAGACACTGTTTTCAGAACAAAACAACAGCTTTCAGACTGGGAAAGGATCTTCACCAACCCTACATCTGACAGAGAGCTAATATCTAGACTATATAAAGAACTAAAGAAGTTAAAAAGCAATAAATCAAGCAATCCAATTAAAAATGGGGTATGGAGCTAAACAGAGAATTCTCTGTAGAGGAATATAGAATGGCAGAGAAACACTTAAGGAGATGCTCAACATTCTTAGCCATCAGAGAGATGCAAATCCAAACGACCCTGAGATTTCACCTTACACCCAGCAAAATGGCTAAGATCAAAAACTCAAGTGACAACACATGCTGAAGAGGTTGTGGAGAAAGGGGAACCCTCCTCCATTACTGGTGGGAATGTAAACTGGTACAAACACTATGGAATTCAATCTGGTGCTTTCTCAGACAACTAGGAATAGTGCTTCCTCAAGGCTCAGCTATACCACTCCTGGGCATATATCCAAAAGTTGTTCAAGTACACAACAAGGGCATTTGCTCAACCATGTTTGTAGCAACTTTATAATAGCCAGAACCTGGAAACAACCCAGATGTCCCTCAGTTGAGGAATGGATACAGAAATTGTGGTATTTTTACACAATGGAAAACTAGTCAGCAATTAAAAACGAGGAAATCATAAAATTTGCAGGCAAATGGTGGGCTCTGGAAACGATCAAACTGAGTGAGATATCCCAGAAGGAGAAAGACACACATGGTATATACTCACTTATTTAGACCTATAGCATATGATAAACATACTGAAATTTATACACCTAAAGAAGATAAACAAAAGAGGACTCAGGGTAAGATGATCAATCCTTACTTAGAAAGACAAATGGGATGTAGGAGAAAACAAAAAACAGGACAGGGTCCTACCACAGAGGGCCCCTGAAAGACTCTACCTAGCAGTGTATCAAAGCAGAAACTGAGACTCATAAGCAAACCTTCGGCAGAAGGCAGGGAATCACATGAAAGAAGGGGAAGTTAATGTGATCTGGAGAGGATAGGAGCTCCACAAGGACCAAATATATCTGGGCACAGGGGTCCTATATGAGACTGTGTTTCTCCAACCAAGGACCATGGGTGGATATAACCTAGAACCTCTGCTTGCCTGTAGCCCATGGTAGCTCAGTATTCAAGTGGGTACCCTAGTAAGGGAAATAGGGACTATTTATGTCATGAACTCAATGGCTGACTCTTTGACCTCTCTACCCAGCAAGGGAGGAGCAGCCCTCCTATGCCACAGAGTACTTTGCAGGCAGTCCTGAAGAGACCTGATAAACCAGGGACAGATGAAAGGGGAGGAGGTCCTCCCCTATCAGTGGACTTAGAAAGGGGCAGGGAGTAGAGGAGGGAGGGAGGGTAAGATTGGAAGGGAATGAGGGAGTGGGATTCACCTAGGATAGAGAATTAATAAAATGTAATGAATAATAAAAATAGAAATAAAACAAAGAAAATGAAATCTTCACATGGGAAGCATGGGCCCTGGAAGACAGGGAAACAGTAGCTGTCAGGAGTCGGGGTCAGGTGGAGTGTTGTGCTCAGAGGCACCCATCCCACTGGGGGCTGACTACCTCGGGTGACTTTCACCTAGTAGGGAAGACAGCCACTCTGCTCTGAGCTGCTTGAACTCCAGAGATAACAGCGGCAGGTTTTCCATTTTCAGCTTTAACTGCAGACACACTGCTCCAGGGCCAGGAGATCACATCTATCCCAACGAGGAAGAAATAAGGAGTAATAGCGTATTTTTATTTAAGTTCATTTTTAAATTAAAACGAATCACTTTCAAATTCTTAGGTTTAATTTTGTTACTTTGGTTTTATTTTCTTCCTTAAGCTTTCTGAACAATCTGTCTTTTACAGCATCTATTGCATCAACCCTGCTATTTTTCTTACCTTTTACCTCGTTCCTCCTTAACTACGTGGCTTCCTATCCCCCTTTTCTATTTTCTCTTCTTTGTACAACTTAATTATATTTTTCTTAGTATTCATAACTTTAAACTTCACTTATTTATTTATTATTAATTTATTTAATCACTATACAGCCTGATCCCAGCTTCCTCCCTTCTCACCTCCCAGTTCCACCCTCTTACCCCTCCCCCAACATCCCTCCCCTTCCCTGAGAAGGGGAACCCCGCCCCCTCACAGGTACCAACCTACCCTGGTACATCAAGTTGCTGCAGGACTAAGTGCATTTATTCTAAAATTATCTTCACACCTCTGCTCTCCCCTTTGGTAGTGGTTCAGGACCCCAGAAAGGTCCAGACAAGGTCCTCAGGCCCTTCTTGCTTACCTCCCAGAAATAGTTACCCCACCCCGACCCTGGCTTCTGAACTTCAAAAAAAGTTTCCTTGGGCTGCTGAGCCCTTCTTAGGCCAACCCTGAGCTTATTGCATTCACAGGCATTCCTTATTTTATCTTATGGGGAGCTTGACTATCTCCAGAAGCTAGCCTTCCCCAGTGCTGGCTATGTGCTCTACTGCCTGCCTGCTCCAGCCTGTTTACTGACTGGTTACTGCCCTCCACATTCATGCTAGCTGAGTTTCCTTTATCTGCTCTTCTGTCCACACAGGCTCCTATTCATATAGTAGGGGTGTGAGGCACCAAGTCCCAGCACGTTCACTGGGGCCAACTGTTACTTACTGAGGATAACTACCTATATGCCATTGTTGGCTTTGGGAAAACATCAGGTTTTCACACAGAAGTAAGGATGAGGGCTAAGTGGGGAAACTGCTCAGCAGCGGAGAAATCTGTATATTCCGTGGGAATACTTGGGTTTTGCTAGGGGTTAGAGACTCTCACGTTACTTTTTATTTATTTATTTATTTCTCTCATGTTACTCTTACTCCCTCTTCCTGGTAGCTCTGTTTTCCCATTACCAGTCTTAGATCTTAATAGAATTGATTCCTGTCTTTATGTAGGATAAATTCATTTCTGTAAAGGCTTGAAAGGTAAATTCAAAAAGCAAAGTCTCTCTGTGCACGTGCACTTTATTGTAGTTATTCTTCTAATGGCTCAAGCCATAGATAGCTGGAACTACTTAGTATTGCCACTTTTAATGAACAATTCACATTATTTTTATGAAAAAACGGTGTTGTAACAGGAATCTAGAATTCAAGACATTAAGACCATTTAAAAAACATAATACATTTGATTAATGCTGCTTGTAAACAGTGAATTTTAGCTCATCTTTTGCACAAATAATGGAGGAAATGCAGGGCAGCTGAGACACTGAGACAAATGTCTGAGGTCTTTTGTAGCTTGGTGTATAGAGCTAACATTAGCTTTTTTTATTTTATTTTTTAAGGAAAAAGAAATTGATATTTTAAAGTGTGACTATTTTTTATTCACTCTGTCCAAAGCAGTCAGACGTATACCCACCAACGGCCTTATTTTTTTTTAAGTACCATTTGCGTTCACTGAGGGAGGACTGTGTGACAAAGCTGCGTGAAAGCAGGAACATGTTTTCAATTTGAAACTGGCGGAAAATGACACAACCGGCATTTCCAGTGGCCTGAAATATTTTGTCAACTTTAATTAGAAATGAATTTCACAAACTGTTCCGAGACTACCAAGAAACACAATTAATAAAATTGTAAACTCAAGGTAATTTGTTAATTTTAGTGTCTAAGTAGATGTCTCAACTTCCTAGTTACTATGAAAAAATTCAAAGAAACAAAAATAATCCTGTCTGAAAGTGATAGAGCATGTGAAACACTAGTTTTGGGGACACTTGTTGTCCAAGCCGACAATACCTGACTGGAAGTATTATCGTGGAATTTTGTTAATGTAAACTTTGTGCCGTGTTAGACAACATGAAGAGATTTTGTTTTAACACGCTGTGTTGGAATTCAATTTTACTCAAGCAGTCATATTAAAGCACATTAACAGTGTTTCCATATGTTTTATAAATATGAATACTGCATCTTTAAGAAGCACTGTGAGGCTAACTAAGCTGGCTGTCTCACTGTGGGTTGTGCAGTGATGCCGGAGTGGAAAACATCTGGGAGCTGCTTTGTCACCACCAAGGGTCACTGCCTCACCTGGACGGAAAACAGCCCCCCAAAGGTGGGCAGTGATGTTGGTCAGCATGCTTTTGTGAGCTGCAAAATATCCTTGTGGGGACTCTGAAAAGGGATGTATAGAAGCCCACAAACAGTGTGACAATGCTTTTTGCATTTCTATGGTCTGAATTCTTCTGAATTCTTCACTGATTATTCTCAGACAGAAAAGATTCCAGGGCTGCTTCAGCAGAGTTTTTCTGCTTCCAATGAACTCCAGCCATTTCTGATGCTGCAGCTGCCTGTTGCAAATGCTGCTGCTCCTGGTATCCTGACAACTGAGTTTGGTAATCCCCTAAGACCTCATTGACCCTAATCAGCAGGAAGTAGATAAAAGAGGCCTATAGCCTTTTTCTCTACTAATCTCCTACCTAAGGCCAGGGGTTGAAAGGGAAGTAAAGGAATTTAAGAACCTTAAAAAAAGTAGGTGTTAGAAAAATATAAGCCTACGTTCTGCTATCATATAAATAGAGATATTCATTCAGTAGCTGTCCCTCCAAATCAGAACATCAAATCAATAATATTTTGCTAAATGGAAACTAGTTAATCATTTACTATTTCAGTTATAGAGAAAATAAATTTTAATTTTCTATACTTTATGAAATGCACAATATTTACTAATTGAACTTATTCTCTTAAAAATCGCTTTACAAGCCACAGGGGAAGAAGTCTTGCTCAGTCCTGATACAACTTGATGAGCTAGGGTGGGTGGGAAAGGGAGCTCCCCTTTTCTGGGGAATAGGTGAAGGGGGAAGAGGGAGAGTAGGACTGGGAGGGGAAGTGGAGAAGGGCTATAATCAGGATGTAAAGTAAATAAAATAAACCCATATGAAATTACATTGTAACATTTTCTTTGATTCACAAATCCTTTCTCATCTATAACTTGATTCCTTATAAGGTTGCAGTTTCCATAGGCACTGTTATAAATATTCTAATGTGACTTAGAACTGGTTAATTTAGCTATATGGTGATTTGATGCATTTTAATGTGCATTTTGAAGTCTGCATCGGTGAAGTACACTTACTACGTTACACATTTGACAAGATATCATACAGTTAAAAAAAAAAACCTAAACGTTTTGTTTTGGAACAATTGCAGATTTACACAAAAGCAGAGATAGTTTCTGTCTATTTTAGTATTCCTTGTGAAAATCCCAAGGTACTTTGCTACATTTGAAAAAAACTAAACAAAAAACAAAAAAACCAAAACAACGATAACATAAACACTCCAACATTTGCTTATTCAGGAAACTGAAAGCTTCCATGCCCAGCTTTTTTGGGAATGTCTGCTTCTTATCCCTTGATCTACATATGACCTAGGGTACCCTGTGCTGTACTTAACAGAATTTTAATTGGCGTAACATTTTAAAATTAAGAACAAGTGTCTACCTTCCCCGAAGAATGCACTGTATATATCAAATACCAAACCAATAATCTCAAAGGCAAGTCAAAGCCAGGAAAGAATGCTTGCTTCTGAGAGCGTGCGTTGGATGGGACCACTTCAGCTACTGTTTGTTGGAGAATGTTAAGCCTGTTCCCTGATCTTCCTCATCTCAGTCAGCTAAGTAAGAAAGAGTGAAGAACAAGTAGACAGTTGACTAACCCTGCCTTAAATCCTATCCCACATTCCCCAAGTCTGATGACCCTGGAAATGCTCTAGCTTTTTGAAATTTTTTCAATCACCCATCCCTGAGTCTGCAGACTTCAAGAAAGTTTTTGCTGGAGCATTAGTGGGCTCCTTCTACATGGGCATTAAACCGCTGCTATGAACAGAAGAGCCAGTCAACACACACTGGTTGCTGTGCTGGGAGACTTTGACTGGAGAAAGAAGTTTGGTAATAGTTTTTGGAAACTTCTAGAAGAAAAAGTTTGAAAAATTTCTAAATCCTTCACTGATGCCACAGTCACCTCATGGAGGATGGAGCCATCATACTTTCCTTAGAAGACCCAATTCTTGGCCTCCTGGAAAAGCTGCCAGCTGTGTTTTAGAGAGGGTTCATTGTCAGGAGCTGATCCATTGGCAAAGTTCCAGAGGGAGGTGTTCATGAAAGAAGCCAACTTTGTAATAAAACAAACACACAGAATCCAAACACTGTGACTTCTTAAGAGATAGCCCAGATTTTGGTTTGTTTGTTTGTTTGTTTTTAGCAAGTCATTACTCCATCTTTGAGCCTGGTTTTCTTAAAAAAACTGCAGATTTAAATGTTAATACTTAAAGGCATGCACTGTTAAGTTATAACAAGAAAGAAGTTAACATTTCTCTTGAATACACAGTTCTATCCTCCTAGAATTAAAACTGTATTTTCTAGGAGCACAATGGAAGGCTTGTATGACATCCTTACTCAGATCTACCCTTACAGGTTTGGCATCTGCAGGTTTAAAGACTTGCTTTGGGAAATGCTCTAAAGGCAAACAAATGAATAAACAAAATCTCCCAAGTTGTTCTATTCTGAACAAGGGCAGACATTTTCCCCTGTCATTATTCCCTATCAATGGCATATAACATTTACACGTCACTTCCATTGTATCCGGTGTTATCCAGGTGGAATAAAATAGCTGGAGGGTGTGTATAGGATTTTGCACAAAGAAAGTCATTCCCTGTGGTTACAAAGGGGTGACTTTAACTAGTTTTTAATATTTATTTTTTAATTGACAGAAGTAATTTATATTTATTCTTCACAATTGTTTTGAAATACAAAACAATGTGATGGAATGGCTATGTGCAGTTAATCAGCAGAAGCGTGACCTCACATGCTTGCCATTCATTCCTGGGGAGGGCGCCCTTAATCCCCTGGAGCCCTTCAATGCAGTTGTTTTGTACTGATACGATTATCATTTTATGAGTGTGTGCTGAAACAAAACTGAGAGATTTTGTAGGAGCATACAGTGTGTTTAAGTCCTACAGTCTTAGGCACTTGGGGAGAGATTTTAAGACATTAATATTAAGATATCAAGAGAGATATTAAGACTTGCCTTAATGAACCCATGTTAAGCTGCTCTCTCTTTTCCATGCATCCCATCAAGTCAGTTGGAGAGCTGTATTCCAGTCTCTGAAATAGGCCTAATGTTTATGGGGAACCCTACCTCAGCACTGCATGCAGTCTGGTTTCCTGGCATTTAGACCCTTTGTTATTCAGCTACTTGCCCAAGCCTTTGACACTGACTCTCAAGTCCATGGCCTTAGTGACAACCACTTCCTCTTGCTTAAAATCTATGCTTGTGAATCACTCTCCATATCCTAAAGAGAAACCATCTCCCCCTTCCACCCTACATCAGTTTAACTGAGCTGTACTCTGCCTGGCCCCATCCTGTGGAATTTCCTGTCAGTGACACCGTACTCTCCTAATTAACATACAAAAAAGGGGGGGGGATCTTTCTCTTTCCATTCCTTAACATCTGCTTTGTTTAATTATCAAATTCATACCATGAATCCAGAATCCAGAAGATGCTGAAAGGAATAAAGAGAAATTCTGTTTCCTTTATTCTTGTAGCTCTGAACTGTGGGGATAACATACATGCTGAGACACGGATTATCTCTTGAGTATGTAATGAGTATTCAGGAGTTTCCTTGGGGAAATGATAGTTGTGTTTAGTCTTAAAAGTGAAAATTAACCAGGGCTTGAGCTCTTCCTGGATGCTTAGGAAGATGACAAAACAGAGAAGCAGGTCTATGAAAAGTTCTGCTGGTCCTAGGGTCTATTTTAAAGTTGTGTTTGCTACCTCTCATGTGATGGGGAGGACACAGCACTTATGGAAAATCAATGTGGCAAGACTGTTGGGAAGTTAATTCAACATTAGATCAACTTTAGGAAATTATCACATAGTGCTATCTGTCTTGATTTTAATTAATTTGCTGTGCTCCATGGAAGAACTAACTGGGCAAAACAAGAGTGATCCCAGAAAGACTGGTTTCTCAATATGTTTTAAGATCATGAATTTAATCAAATATCAAGTGAATTCATAAAGGTCTGTTATGAATTCAGGGTTTATCATGGCAAGTAGAAGGTAGTACTCACTCATAGAAGGTGGAAGTTGGTCCTTCTAGTTATTAAATGACAAACATCTGTATAACAGGGAAGGACAATCAGTATTTTAGTCAGACTGTTTATTGTTATGCATTTTTGTTTTGGACACAATGGGAGAGACCAATAAGATATTGTCCTTGCCCTCAAAAAATATACCAGATGAGTTAACTACATATTTATAAAAGACAATGTGACTCATTGCTAAACTTTGCAGTTCAGGTATGTAAGAGAAAGGTCTCTCTAAAGTTAAGTAGTCAGTGGCCAGTTGTCAGTTTGATGGTTTTAAGCAACCTCATCAGAAGATGTAAGATTTTGCTATTTAATCATTTTCCAACTTTAAAGTAAATATTTTCTTCTTTAATTTTAACTTGTTTTGGTTCTTTGTGAATTTCATATCATGTACCCCAAGTCCACTCATCTCCCCACCTCTTTGCATCTACCCTTACAACCTTCCCCCAAAACAAAATACCCCAAACCAAAATACAGTTCCCCCTAAAACCCACCACCATCAACAACACCAAAACCAGTAAACCCCAGAACGTCTCCCTGTGGAAGCTGCAGTGTGTCACACAGTATATCTTCTGTCCATACATCTTTGCTTGTGAATGTTCATCGCGATGAATCATTGGTCGGCTTCGAGGCCTCCGATTTCTGGGGTGCTATCAACACTGGATGCTCTTTGTGGATATCCTGTTGTTGCCCTGTGCCATGGAGATCCTGCAGCTTTTGATCTTCAGGACCAGTTCTTTCCCAGATCATAGTTGGGATAGGCGTTGGGGTGTGCCATCTCAAAGCCCTGGATCTGAATCTGGGAGGTAGCTGAATTGGTCGCCTGCCAGCTCTCCTGCCCCTACACCACCAGGGCAAGCTCTCCAGCAGGGGCAAGGGGCAGGGGTGGGTGTGGGTGTATGGGACATCTCTCTCATGTCCATGCCAGGGCATTGCAGACAAGGGGTGGGGCCAGCTCACTCAAGTGCTGCAGCCATTGAAGAGAGCGGGCAGCTCTGCTCAGCCCTTGAGCTTCAACATGGCTCCTGGTGGCAGCCCAGACCAGCGATGTCTGCATGGCCTTTGGTGGTAAAATGGGCCGTGGCCATTGACACAGAGCCCTGACGTTGCAGGTCCACGAACCCAGACCTCAGTGGCAGCACGGGCCGGGGCTTCATTATGGCCTCAGGTGGTAGCACAGGCTGCCCCATCCTCTCATCTCCAGTTCTGCCTCTCTTCATAGTATACACACAGTTCTTCTTCTCTCTCTCTCTCTCCCATCTCTCCACCACATACTTGCACGTCTTTGTAGTGTCTGGGTGGGTGGGCCACTGGGAGTCTTTCATCTGCCCACACCTTGTCTAAAATAAAATATTTTCATTAAAAATTTTTTTCCATTCTTCTTTTTATCGCTGATACTTTCCTTTGACTTCCTGCCTTTTCTTTTTCCTCCCCTTTTTCTTCCCCATCCCCCTTTTAATTCTCTAATGTGTTGGGTTTTAAAGTCCCAGCTTCACATGTACTAGGTAAGCAATCTATCCCTTAGTGAGAATGCTAGCCCTAAATACAATGATTGTAGAAAGTCGGAGGAGAGATTTAGGTTTGGGTCTGGGAATCCCAATGTGGGTGGGGAGCCTCGTGTCTCTGTGAGAGGATCATTAAATCAAGGGCATTGGCTATAGCCTCTCTGGTGTATGTCAGCAATCAGCATATGACTTAGTAGCATTTTAGAAATATTGTTGATGTGGAGGAGCAAAGAGAAAATTGAGAAAACCCACGTGTATGCCAAAGTAGACAGAAGAAATATTTGACCTCAGATATAGATGATGACATTAAGTACATTTCATAGTTTATAGTAAATTACCGCAATGCTAGGTAAGGGTCCCCTTTCTTCTTTTCTTTGCTCTTTTATCCCCATCTCTTACTTTTATTTTTTCCCTGTTCCTCATTGGCAGTTTTGTGTGGTGTTTAATCTGAATCACTTTGTTTATAAATATTGTTTTTATATGAAAATTGTGGTTTGGGAGTACCTGTACTTTATGCTACGCATATGATGCATATATGCATAATTCATTTCATTCTGTTTCTTTCTTTCTTTCTTTCTTTCTTTTTCTTCACTTAGAGTAAAAATATTTTTAAAAGAAGGATTAGAATTGTGAGTGGCGCACTGTTTCTGGAGGCTGAGTTTGGTGTAAAAGGTTTAGAAGTGTCCTGGAACCTAAAGTGTCATACACCTAAGTTTGTATTACCAGAAACTTATGAAAGGCAAGTACTCAAATTTCTAATATAAATTAGAATTTTTTTCTTCTGTGGGGACGTAGGAATACTTTATGTCTGTTATGACTCATGTTTGTAAAAAGGCTTCAAAGACTGGCTAGCACAATTATTTGAGAATGGAGAATTGCTTCTCAAGACTCTAAATTCAGCTTTAAACACAATTATTCAGAAATAGAACTTTTAAAAGTCACTTTCTAATTGTTGCTGAAGAGATGAATGCATAGACACATGAAAAGCCACATACAACTCATTTCCCATAAATGGGAGGTCCACACAGGTGACTTTAGAATGTTTGCCCTTAGGTCATTGTATAAATGGACACTGGGTAACTGTGTAAATTCTAGCTGATATTTGGAACTTACTCTATGTTGCTGTTTTCTATCCCAAACACATAATTTTTTCCCACATCGACCTCTACTGTCTTCTAAGCACTCTGGGGTCAGCTTAGTCAATGGGGTCTGTCTTAGTCAATGTTCTACTGCTGCAAGGAGACAGCATGATCATGGCAACTCTTACAAAGGAAAACATTTAGTTGGGTCTGGCTTACAGGTTCAGAGGTTTGGTCCATTCTCAGCATGGTGGGAGCATGGTGGTACTCAGACAGACATAGTGCTGGAGAGGGAGCTGAGAGTTCTGTATTCGGATCAGCAGGCAACAGAGAGAGAGAGACTGGGTCTGGCCTGAGCACTTGAAACCTCACGGCCCACCCCGAGTGTTACACTTCCTCCAACAAGGCCACACTCACCCCAACAAAGACACACCTCCTAATAGTGCCACCCCCCAATGACCAAGCATCCGAGTCTACCGGATCATTCCTGTTCAAACCACCAGAGCCTCCTTTCCTGGGATGACCCTGTTTCTGTTTTATTTCCATGCCATTTACAGGCAGGGCAAGGGCCTCTGTAGCAGATCTACCTGTGTTTTATGTTCAGAAGTGAAAGACTGATGTTATGATTAGGAAAAGGCAAAATTGCCTTTTCGGACTAAATTAGCTTATGCTGCCAACTACAATTTTATATATTTATGTAGTGACTTCCTTTTCCTTTATCCGCCAAAGTCCTTTACCCTTGTTTTCTTTATCAGATAAAAACAATACCATCTGTTTCTTACTCTAGAGTTGATACAAATCATTTCATGTGCAATATCTCATTTAATTTCAAATACTCTTGACGTGTCCATGAACATGGCTGAGTGGTTAAAATGTTTCAGGATTAACTGGGAAGAGTTCACTCACCTCAGGCTGTACTGACTAGATGACAAACATCTGGCTTCAGGACTCAGCGATAACAAGGCCAAGCTGTATTACCTTCTCCCGCTCTGCTCTGCGCAGGATTGGGCTTCTTGTCCCTTTTGTGTAGACAGGGTTTCATCTGGATTCTGCCCAGGGCTCTCTGTGCTGAAAGCCTCCCCAAAGCAGCACACTTCACATTTCCTTTCTTTTTTTCTTTCATGATCGCGACCAGTTACAACACCTGCATTTTCACTTCTTGGCTCTTGGCTTATCGAAGTGAACTCTCTCAGGGACATTTGCATCATAGGTGAGAAATCCCAGACATAAGGTGTTAACTGGAAAAAAAATCCAAACAGTAACAGGAAAATTCCAGATATAGCAGCACAGGCAATTTGAGAACAGAGTTCTTACATCCCAGCCATGACCTGATAAAAGTCATGGCATTTGAGGAAGGCACGGTATTGACCCAACTGAGTGATCGATAAAATCGCTACTTTAGACATTTAGATTTCAATATGATACAGACTAAAGTTAAATCTTTTATTTATTATTATACCTTGAGAATAAGCTCTGAAGTTACCCTTCCTTCCCTCCCTCCCTTCTTCCTTCCCTCCCTCCCTCCTTCCCTCCCTCCCTTCCTTGGTTTTTCAAGACAGGGTTTCTCTGTGTAGCCTTGGTTGTCCTGGAACTTACTTTGTAGACCAGGCTGGCTTCAACCTCACAGAGATCTGCCTGCCTCTGCCTCCCTGAGTGCTGGGATTAACCATGTACGCCACCATGCCTGGCTGCACTCTGTTTATCATGTAGCTCATTTGCTAGGGGAGAACACGTTTAAAATGTCCTTCAGACCATAATGTCATTTCTGGATTCTTAAATCTTTCCATTAAGGGAACTTGAACTGCGGACATCAGATTAGAAATGTGTTTACATACTTGCTTCATAGGAAACAGAGCATAGACTATATTGCTGGAATGAATTCAAGGGAACTTGCCGATGATTCGCTTCAGGTTCTCTCAGCTTATATGAGGAGACTGACACCATGAAGGCCGTTTCCTGGTGGCACACGGTACTGGCAAGATGCTGGAATAAAACCCAGGCTGCCTTGCTCTCCATTCACATTTCTCTACAGTATGACTTCTGCTATAGCTGTAAACCAGTCATAGTGGAGCAAACTGTCGCACACACCTGTCCTCTGCTGCGTCTGTAGACGGTCTACACCCCACCTCAGTCTGTAAACCGTGGTCTGTGCCACTTCCGTCTCCTGTACCAATTCAGCACATCTGGAAGTCCTTCTTTATACTATTAGCACATGTGAAGGAGTACATCTGTGGTCTAAGGAGAAAACAGAGTGTATTATACATAGAATGCTAATGCACAATTTTTATATTAAATGTTAAACAATGAAAATTTGATATCTGTGGGCTTTTTTGTTTAGTTCCTCACAGGCAAGGGACCTGATTTTGTATATAGTTACTCTCTTACTATTCCTTGGGAGTTAGCAAAAAGTCACAGGCCTCAATAACTGTGTCCTGAATGAGTACATATATGAATAAAGCAATGCACTTAAGTTACATCGTACTTCTTTTGAATAATTCAGAAGTGTTGCTTCTGGAGTGACATTTTAAAATGCTGTTCATTTTTCTTGTTACTGGCATTTACTTGAAAACTGGTCTGTGTTGGGTAAAACTGCATCATTATACGCTGAACACCAAGCACACACTTTATCACAGGCCCTGCGAGTTACGTCACCTTTTAGTTGATTTCGAACTATCTTTCATATACTGCTGCTTTCATTACTGGATGGCAGACATCACACATACTCATCAAGGAAAGATAGGGTTTATCTGAATAGAATTAAAAGTTTTCAAATTACAGTTAAATACCCTTTTTGGTTTTCACATCCAGGCAACATTTCACACTTTCTTGCTCTGGTGTTGTCTGAGCCACCAGCAGCTTCTTGGGAGGCAAGCTCAAGTGCAGACCATGAGCAGACGGCATCGGTCCCTCTGTCCTGTGAAAGCTCTGTTTTAGCATGCTTCATTTTCCAGAGGACTCAGCTCATTGCTGCTGCCCATTTCAGGAGCTCGTCAGCTGGCCGACAGCTGGATGAGTTAGTTTTCAAGCTCTGCCAGTGATGCACACGGCTGGGGAGAAGCCCCAGGCCAGGAGACTATGGGTGGCGTTCACTGCCTCCTGTGGCTTTTGTTCAGTCCGCGTGCAAGCTGTGAGATTGACATGCCCTGTACTGCTGCTTCTAGAAGGGGTTAAGCACACCCCACCTCAGGGCCTCCATCAAGAAGTGCTCACTGGATGCCAGTGTAACATAAGAGCAAGGATAGTATTTAATACTCACCTTATCATCTTTACTGCTAAAGGAAAAAGCTTCATAGCACATCTAGTATTCACTTCTCAGAGGAAGTGTTTTCTTTCCCTCACTGGAGCTGCCACTGTGGCCTGTACATCAGTCCAGGGGTCTGTCTCGAAGACAATTTCCTGTGGCAGCAGTTTGCTTTTACAGTGTTTACAGGAGAGCAGTGGCAGCCAGAACAGGGCAAGTTCCAGACACAGGCAATAGAAGAAATGTGTATAAAATTATCACCGCAAACTGCCTTCAAAGAAGGGTACTGACTGTCTAAAAATATACAAACATAACTTGCTCTAATGATTTCATTCTTTTGAGATTTCCTCAATTTTTTTTCTGACAATCGATTAAAAACTGCTGACAAGTGGCAGCTATTGCCAAAAGTCTTTATGTATTTGAGTGTAGAGCTGGTCAAATGACCTGGGAAATCACAGCTGAGAATTTAAGAGTCAGCTATCCGTGTCATGTGTCCTGCTGGCACGGTCACAGTTTACATGTAATAAAATCCAGCATTGTTTTTTACCTTTGATCGTCATACATGAGCTTTAAAATACAAGATTATATAAATATGAAAGCAAGAAAAAGAATGATTCTTTTACAGAATGCTTACCTTCCCATAGAAGTTTGTTTTTAGCCATAGAAACCAGAGGCGTGTGCCCCGGGGAAGGCGGATGTGTGTTCTGCTGTACCTGGAGGTTGTCATCAGTTGTTTCTCACATTCTAGCCAAATAGATTGTGTCTGACCTGACAATTTTATGCTGGAGGTGCTTGGTTTGTGGCTCACATGTTCTGGTTTATCCTTACCAGAGTCCCAACTTCATGTAGCATCTTTGTGGTGAGTGTCTGAGTGGTATCAATAGGCTATTCCATCGGATGTCTCACTGAGTAGAGGAGCTCAAGCATGTGCACATTTCTTCTCACTGAAGAGTGCTGCATCCACATTGATTGAGCAGGTCAAATCCTACCTCTCCATGGAATCACCACACTGCTTTAAAATCATTTAAAAACAGGCTTC
Organism: Pachyuromys duprasi; assembly: GCA_028658305.1. Lineage (NCBI taxonomy): Eukaryota > Metazoa > Chordata > Mammalia > Rodentia > Muridae > Pachyuromys > Pachyuromys duprasi. The sequence goes on along the minus strand of CM053757.1, from coordinate 2,712,191 downwards.
TCTCAAAGGCATTTACAAATTGTTACCCCATACGGCTCCTGTTTTACAGAACTAGCTAATGAACAAAGTCACATAGAGGAACAAGGACCTCTAAGCTTCTCTCAGGCCTAACATTCATAAGCCAGATACAAAGAGCTCAGACACACAAAGTGGAGGGGCAGCCCTGGAAGGAAATTGGAGGGAAAGGAGTCGGGGGTGGATGGAACTAACTATATCATACTCACTCATGAATCGCAAATAGAATGTAAAATGAGGATTTAGCAAAAGTAACAACAGTGTCCTGAAAGTAGAGCTGTGCCAAAACCTCAAGAAGCAAAGGTGCTTGTATCCTCTGGTCTACTTGCAGAGGCGTGTCCATCCCATGCGGCATTAAAAGAAACACTATCTAAGGAGCAGGAAGACAAATCTGGTCATTGGTAGGCAATTCACACTGTACAGTAAACAGTCACTCTCCTCTCCTGAGTGTCAGTTTTCTTCATAAAATAGATAAAGACACTGGTAGACAGCAGCTTGAGAAACTCTAGATACCTTTGGGTTAAGAACCCAGGCTAGCTTGTTCAGGAGGTTGGAAGCACAGGATTATTACACAGTAAGTTTTTATTTTAAATGATGGGTTTTTCTACCTTGGGCATATTTTACAATTTCAACGAAAAACATTTCTACTGTAACTGTGTCCTGTTTACCATCCTTGTAGACAAGCAAGAAGAGGAATCATTTTCTGTCATCCTTGACTTTGCTTTACTTGGCAGTGAATTTTCTCTTTCTAGATTTGAAAAGTATTTTGCTTTTAAGATCATAAAATGAAAATATAAGTTAGAGATGAAACCGTGATGTTAAATATACTGTCTATATAATTCAGATTTTTGTTTAGTGCCCCAAATAACTTTAGGATGGGATGATTTGCAACTTTACTTGGTAATTATTTGAGTGTTCCAGTTTATCTGTAAATGTCAATTGAGAACTCATTGAGATTTTTAAGGCTTATATCAGTTTATCTCTATTTATTAATTTAGTCCTAGTATGCCTTCCACATATGTATAACTATTTTGACTTATAAAATAACATTTTCACATAGTTTAAAATCTATTTAAATTTGTCCATCTGTCTTTTATTTATCCATCCATCTGTCCATCATCTGGCTCAATGTATATAATTTACAACAACTTCAAAAATTGGCTTCAAGACGGAGCAAACAGAAAGGGAACCAGGAAAGGAATTTTTTTCCCAATCACAGTAAATATTCAGTTATACTAAATTTCTTAAATGTTATAGTTATTTGAGTCAACATCCCTTTAAATGGTGACTCTATCTGAAGGGATAGGTGACACCTTGAATCTGCTACAAATCAGTCAGTACTATTTTCTCTAGTGTGTCCAATTTTCCTGTCTCCAACGGATTTTTTTTTAATCAGAGTAGTTATCATGTATCAGAATAACCTGTCTTTCCCTCGACTTCCTTTTAAGTAAACAGGCCCTGACAGGGTAAATCAGCAGAAAGAGAGAAAGAAGGGAAGAGGGCAATAATCAACCAGCAAAATTTAACTAGACCTTATAGTTTCCTTCAGAGAGGAAAATGCATTCATATTTGTCTTCTCCTGTGTTTTATAATAGTTACAAATCATACCTGGAGAGTTTATACTATTTATTTCCTTTCTGTATGAACAGCAACGCTGTTAAGTGAATCCACACAGTCCTACATCTAGCCTGTTGCCTTAACAAGGGGATATATACTTTCCACATACACGTACACTGCTGTGTTCCTCTTTATTATATCAACAGCACGTAGCATTAAATATTGCCTGTGTTTGCTATTAATGATGTGATAATCACAGTTATTCTTTGAGCAAGCAAGAAAAAGGTTATTTCAGGACTTTGAAAGGCTTTTGTTACTTAGTAATGAATGCCTACCTCTTGAATTAGCATGAAAAAATTAAACAATTTAACATGTTTTGTATTGTTTTATGCCTTTCTGATATATATGAAAAATTCAAGTGAATTGGATTGACATAAAAGCATATAGTAAACAATGATACAGAGATTTAACAAAAATAATGTGCAAGTAGACCTTTAAGTTTATTTAAAACATATTTGGAATGCTTACTATTATGCTAACACACATAACAGTCTTCTGAATCTTTCATAAAGTCCAGTTCTGCTTCTCTGTAGAAAGTCCTGTCCTGCTACCCATTAGGTTGGTCTCACTTTACAATTGATGCCATTCTAACAGACAGTTTGCCAATGCAGCATGTACCTGCAGTCGTTTTCCTAAAGTGTGAATTACAGCAGGGCAGAATTCCAGTAGACAGCACTGGATGTGTGGCTTCTTTGCTATGTACTACACCTACAGGTTAGGCATGGAGTACAGCACATACAGCTTTTTGCACAGGTTTGTGAGTGGAAGGGGCATTTCAGTGGAATAGACCATGTGAGCTGCATCACATTTTAATCTAATGTCCATTAAGATCTTTACCAGAAACACAAAGATGCATATACTCATTTCTCCAGGCATTGTATACATGCACATGCAACACACACACACACACACACACACTGCCGTTCCAAAGATGAAATGCAGTGCTTAAATGAAGACTACAAATGGGGAATTTAGGATGGTGTTAGGACAGGTTTTGTGTGTTGCACTCTTCAGAACAGTGAGTTTTTCTTGAAATCTACTTGGGATAAGAAGTGTGTTGATTTTGCATCGTAATTTTAGATGCTATCTCTCAAACATGTGGGATTACTAAAAGAAAAAAAAATGATACTATTTTACAGTAAGCAGGATGCCTCGATATCAGATGAAACAAAAATTTTCAGTTCTATTTTAATTTATTTTCAATAGATGCAAAGGAAAAGTTCATTTTTCTGAATCTTTTAAAGTTAGGTTTGGGATAAATGATGCTTTCTGGCTGGTGATGAGTGCAGTCTGTCACTTGGAGCTGAAACAGTGACAGGCGTGCCTGCTCTTCCTGTCCTTCTGATAACATAGTCACCTGACCCACCTGTGACAGCTGAGAGTCTGAGTACATAGATCTGTACTATGAGCAAAGAGAAAGCATTGGTGCTAAGTCATGAGGTTTTAGGGCTGTCTGTGATGTAAGGACAGTCTGTCTTAACCCAGCTGAATAGATTTAAGGATCTTTGTGTGTTTTTCCTTAGTCCTTTGGCCTTAGTTTTCTGTGGACATGACAAAGAAAAGGAATCATGTTATTGGGTCATTGTACTAATTTAACCATCAAATAATGGCTGCGCTAACCCATTCATTTTTGTAGATCAGATGTAGTGATGTTTAATAAACATGTTCGTTTATTGACTTTCAGCATCTCAGAGTGAGTCTAGGGATTTTGAAGATTCTCTTTCCCCCTGCTGAACAGTTCTTTTCTGAAGCTGTGTTTAAATCCTTGGAAAGGAGGGTGACAATACGCACTCTACAGTTCCTTAGAGATGAGTAAGTTGGTGAATTAGAAGCTATCTGATTGTATTTAAAAATTAAGATAAAAATACAATATTCATATGAGAAAGAACTAAACAGATGGACAAATGACCGTACAATAGATAGCCATGGTCACCAATCCCCAAACACCCAGAAATGCCTTAAGATGGGAACTTCTCCAAAAAGAGGCAGCTAAGCCACCTGTGCTCAGATGGGAAATATTGCCACCACTGGCTGGAGTACGCTGCAGCCACCAGCAAAGTTTTCCCACCAGCAGTCTCTACCAGAAGTAGAGAGAAAAGTTCCAGACGGTGTAAACCGTAGCTGAGGCTGTATAAGCACACAAGGAACAGGCCTGCATACAGCAGGCACTGCAAAGAGGAACTGTGGTCTGGGATCCTGAAGTTAAATGTTAAGTAGAGGAGGGCCTTTCTCTACAATAGTCTACTTATGCTCCATGGGGTCATGGAAAGAGGCTGTGCAACCGGAGGCATATCCTGATGGCATGGCAAATTAAACTCATGTAGGGTGGACCTTCCCCATTCTGTCCAAAAGCCTTAAAGACCCTCCAAAACACCAGAGTCAAGGTTGTAACTTACAGACAGGGGTCCCCAGAATTAAGTATCATGGAAGAAAGTAGATTTTTGCCTACATTTAGTAATCCTCCTTGCCTGGGGGTCACCTGACTTAACTTGTTTCAGCTGCTGGGAGTAGCCTCCTCCTTGGGCATCTCCCTTCCCTTGCAAGTGTCCTGCTGTATTGAATGGGAAGAGACATGAGTGTATCTTCTCCTTCTGCTTTTCCAGCTGACCCAGGCACTATTCAAAAGTCAGGGTTTCAGCTGCTGATTTCAAAATATCCTTTATTGCTTATGACTAAAATTTATACTGATTTCCAATCCTATTTCATTTCTTAATTGATTTCATTCTATGCCAGATGACACTGCCTCTTTTAAAGATCAGTTTCTTTATAATATGCTTTTATGTTTACAAAGGCCATTCCTGTGAATGATTATGTTTTAGGCTACTTTTGGTTCATTATTATTTTATATAAACTTTATCATCAGTTTTTTTTAGTTTAAACATGAGTGGTAATTTTATTTGAATTGTGTAGCATTTGTAACTTAATTATAGAAAAGTTGCCTTTAAAATTGTATACTCTGTATTATGTTGCTAATATCCATTTATGAGTGAGTATATTCTGTGTGTGTCTTTCTGCTTCTGGGTTACCTCACTCAGGATGATCTTTTCTAGTTCCCACTGTTTGCCAGCAAATTTCATGATTTCCTTGTTTTTAATTGATGAATGGTATTCCATTGTGTAAATGTACCACACTTTCTGTATCCATTCCTTTGTTGAGGGACATTTAGGTGTTTCCAGCTTCTGGCTATTACAGATAAAACTGCTACAAACATAGTTGAGCAAATGTCCTTGTTATATAGTTGAGCATATTTTGGATATATGTCTAGGAGTGGTAGAGCTGGATGTTGAGGTAGCATTATTCCTAATTTTCTGAGAAAGTACCAAATTGATTTCCCAAGTGGTTTTACAAGTTTCCACTCCCACCAGCAATGGAGGAGGCTTCCCCTTTGTTCACATCCTCTCCAGCATGTGTTGTCACTTGAGTTTTTGATCTTAGCTATTCTGATGAGTGTAAGGTGAAACCTCAGGGTCATTTTGAATGCATTTCCTTGATGACTAAGGATGTTGAACATTTCTTTAGGTGTTTCTCTGCCATTTAATATTCCTCTATAGAGAATTCTCTGTTTAGCTCTGTACCCCATTTTTAATTGGAAAAGAAGATAAACAACAACATGGAAGAGCCTAAGGATGATGCTCAATCCTCATTCAGAAGGACAAATATGATAGACATCAGAAGCAGAAGAAGCAGGGACCAGGATAGGAGCCTACCACAGATGGCCTCTAAAAGACTCTACTGATTGAGGTATTGAAGCAGATGCTGAGACTCTTAGCCAATCTTTGGGTAGAGTACAGGGAATCTTATGAAAGAAGGGGGAGATAGAAATACCTGGAGGGGACAAGAGCTCCAAAAGGAGACCAACAGAGCCATAAAAACTGAGCCCTGCCTGGGGTTCTTGAAGAGAATGATAACCCAACCAAGGACAATACATGGAGAAGACCTAAAACCCTGGCTCAGACTCAGTCTTCAAGTGGGTTCCATAGTAAGTGGAACATGGACTTTCTCTGGCATGAACTCAGTGGCAGGCTTTCTGATCACCTCCCCCTGGGGCATGTAGCCTTGCCAGGCCACAGAGGAAGACAATGCAATCAGTTCTGATGAGACCTATAAGCTAGGGTCAAATAGAAGAGGAGGAGGACCTCCCCTATCAGTAGACTAGGGAAGGGACATAAGGGAGAAGAGGGATGGATTGGGAAGAGATAGTGGAGGGGGAACAGCTGGGATGCAAATTGAATAAACTGTAATAAATGATCATAATAAAAAAGTAAAATTGTATCCCTTATAATAGCTATTAACTTTTTCATAGATATTTTTGCACATTATATGTTGCATTTATTCCTTGAACTTTAAGGATTATGCATGGGTTTATTTTGACCATTAGATATTCTAACAGTATATTCATCTACTTGAATCCTAATCATATATAACTGACAAATTTATATCTTTCTTATATTTTTGATTGTGAGCCAAGCCATTAACAGCTGAGCCATTTCTCTATTCCAAGTTCATATCTTTCAACTTCACTAAATTATCATATTTTCCAGTAACTCTTTCAGTGATTCTTTTTGAGTTTGTAATGCATATACTCATAATCATCTGCAACAGAAATGATATTCAAGTTTGTTTTCTAGCCTATGTTACTAAGTATTTTAAATTGGACTTTATTAGCTAATGGCTCTGATACAAAGAGAGTGGACATTAGTTCTTCAACAGTGTTGTCTTCTGTGCTGAAGGATAAGTGAATATATTAATTCAATTTTATTTTAAATGATATACAGATACCAACATTTGTCAATTACTCTTCTAGAAATAACACAATTCATTTTAAATCTATAATATTTTCCAGTGTGAAACCACCCTTGATTTTTTCTTGGTTATGATATACACATCAAGTGTATAACTAACTTCAAGTGCTACTAACTTTTTATGTTTTCTTCATGAATTTACAAATGAAACTAGTGTGTTATATTTGAAGAGAGAAAAGGGGGTCGTGTAATGTGCGTTTCTTTCCATGTTGTAGATCAATAACACATAATTCAAAACATTGGGAAGTTTTTTCTATGTTTAAGTTCAAATTATATTTTAAGCATTAAAATTATTAAGATTATAATTAAGATTATTTTAGGTTAAAATGTGATAATTCTCATGGCACTTTTTGTAGAGGGAATGAGTTTTTTTAATGTTCTGAATAGATTATGTTTTCTGAAGTCAGTTTGGATAAAGAATTGATGTATTCAATCTATCTTAAAAATGTTCCTGCTTCTCTGATGTTGGGTGAGCAATGTTTTGCTCTGTGGGTAGAGCAGTATGTCATTAGAAGTCATTTTATTGCTATGTTCATTAAGAATAATAGTAGAAAGTTTTCCTCTAGGACCTATGACATATTCAATTTCAGGTTTGAGGCTACTTTAGCAGTGTCGGGAATGGGTTTAATCTTGAAGTGAACCTTTAATCCAATAAAAATGTGGTTGGTTTCTCCCACAAGATTTGTGTCATTATTGCACAAGCATAACTTGCAGGTACATTGCTGTTGTTGGATGCAAGGTTTGTAGCTGGGAGAGGCCGAAGATTGTTGTTCTGTAGCGTTGTTTATAGGACATTTTAGCACTATGAATACTAGTCAGTAGAGATGAAGACTGTAGTTGCACATCAGTTTGATTTCTCCATGTTTAATGATATAAATAAGTGGTTTCTTTAACAATAGAGTTTTACCACCAAGTTGTGGAATTTGTTTGAACGCAACCATCAAGCAAACAGATTGTGGCCTTTAGAAAGAAAATAATTAAATCATTGAAAGAAATAGAGGAAAGTTCAAACAAACAGGTGAAGGAATTGAATAAAAAGCAGTAAAACACAACAAATAGGTGAAGAAAATTAACAAAATGGTTCAAGATCTAAAGATGGAAATGGAAACAGTAAAGAAAGCAGAAACTGAAGAAATCTTGTGAAGGAAGGACTTAGGGAAGAAAACAGGAACTACAGAGGTAAATGTCTTCAACAGAATACAAGAGATGGAGGAAAGAATCTCAGGTATAGAATATACAATGGAAGAAACTGATGCATCCGTCAAAGAAAATGTTAAATCTAAAAAAATTCCTGACACAAAACATCCAAAAAAATTAAGAACACCATGAAAAAATGAAACCTAAGAATAATAGGAATAGAAGAAAAAGAAGATTCCCATCCCCAAGCCCCCCAAAAACAGCTTCAACAAAAATCATAGAAGAAAATTTCCCCAATTTAAAGAAAGAGATTACTGTAAGCATACAAGAGGTATACAGAACACCTCATAAAAGTACAAAACAAAGAAAAAAATATTAAAAGCTACAAGGGAAAAAGGTTGAGTAATGTATAATGGCAAAACCATCAGAATCACATCTGACTTCACAACAGACTATGAAAGCCAGAAGGGCCTGGACAGCTGTCATCTGACCCTAAGAGAACACAGATGTCAGCCCAGACTACCATACACAGCAAAACTCTCAATCACCATAGATGGAGAAAACAAGATATTCCATGACAAAAACCAATTTCAAACAGTACATATCCACAAATCTAGCACTACAAAAGGTACTAGAAAGAAAAATCCAATGCTTAATTCTCATTCAGAAGGGCAAATAGAATAGTCACTGTAAGCAATTGAAGAAGAGGGAACAGAATGGGAGCCTACCATAAATGTCCTGTGAAAGATTCCACCAATCAGGGGATTGAATTAGATGCTAAGACTCACAGCCAAACTTTGGACAGAGCGCAAGGAGTCATAGGAAATAGGGGGGAATAGAAGGACCCAGAGCAGACAGTAGCTCCATAAGAAGACCAACAAAGCCAACAAATCTGGGCCCATGGGGCCCTTCAGAGACTAATTTACCACCCAAGGACCATGCATGAAGAGGATCTGGACCCTCTGCTCAAATGTAGCTTGTAGGCAGCTCAGTCTCCATGTGGGTTCCTTTGTAAGGGGAACAGGGACTATCTCAGACATGGCTTTGATGCTGCCTCTTTGATCACTTCCTCCTGGTGTGTGGGATGTTGCCAGGCCACAGAGGAGGATAAAGGCAGTCCTATGAGACTTGGCAGGTTGGGGGTAGATGGTAGGGGAGTGGGCTCTCCTTTTCTGAGAAATAGGGGAGGAAAATAGGGGGAAAGAATGATGGCGGCTGGGACTGGGAGGAGGTGAGGAAGGGGCCTACAATTGGGATGTAAAGTAAATAAAATATAAAAAGTAAATTTAAATTAAAAATATTAGTTAGAGGAGGATCCAAGATCCTCCAAGATCCCCAGGAGGACACTGTGTCTGAGGAGCAGGACAGTAGTGTAGGCACAGTGGCCGGGAGACTGAGATCTCGGACCTAAAACACCAGCGTTTGCGACTGCCAGGTGAGCGGAATTCCTACAGTGGGGAAATCAAGTGGAAAAGTCCAAGGGACACCCAGCTATTCCCAGGAAAAACTCTGGAGGGAGACAGGCTGCGCATAGCCGGGCTGGGCGCCTAAGCCGCCATTTTGACCTGGGGGACACAGTACCCCGGATGGACTGAGTTTCACCCAGATACTACAGGCTACACTGCGCGGGCGCACAACCCTCTGTGCCAGCAGCCGCCACTTTGGGCTGGGGCACACAGTACCCGGGACGAACTGAGTTTCACCCAGATACCGCGGGCTGCACTGTGTGGGCACACAACCCTCTGTGCCAGCAGCCACTACTTCGGCGGGGGCACACGGACTGAGACGGACTGAGTTTCACCCAGATACTGCGGGCTACACCTGTCAGACCCACACCCCTAGGCACACCCAGCCACCACCCCAGATTGGGACTCATAGTATCAGGTCCAGACCAAGGTGCCCCAAATACCATCTCAGACCGTGGTGCATAGCCCCTGACCCAGAAGGAGGAGCCAAGGCTCCAGTCCAGAAGAGAGCCCTTAGCAGCAAGCCCAGGGCAGAGCTCGGAGCCTCCTGACCAGAGCAGCGTCCCCAGCAGACATATCAAAGGGGGACACGCAGCCTCTGGCACAGAGTGAGGAGCCAAACCTCCAGACCAGAGGGGAGACCAGCCTGTGGTGCTCACAGCCTCTATCACAGAACACGAATCCAGGCACACAGATCCCACAACAGAGTTCAACTGAGGCAACAACACACACTA
>CM053757.1:2685215-2701920 GCA_028658305.1 Pachyuromys duprasi | reverse complement strand
GGGTAGGAGGGAATGAGGGAGGGGGCTACGCCTGGGATTCAAAGTACCTAACCTGTGATTGAGATAAAAATAAATTAAAAAAAGAATATAAAAAATTATTCCTAGAAAACCGCCCTCTTCTGTGCCTAACTGGACTGTCTAGAGCAATGGGTAACTGTAGAACAGAACATGGAAAACTTTTTCTTAAAAGAAATGATAGACATTTTTTTACCTTTGTGAGCATAGAAGTCTTAGTAAGATGTGCATGTACTGATAGAAGCATTTGAAGTGCAGCCATAAAAAAAAAAAAAATTCAACCATTCTTAGCTTTCAGGCTTTAGGCAAACAGATTTGACCTCTGAGCCATAGTAAAACGTTACCCTGTTATGAAGTACATTGAGCTCAACCCACAGAGTAGAAACAGGGTTCTTCTGCCCTGACTTCCAGGAAGTAAAATCTCTGGGAGCCAACTGAAAAGCTGGTTACAACACTGAAAATACTCAACAATGACATTCTGCTTAATATGGAAAATAATTTATGTACAAATCTCTTTAGATGGGGTTTGATTAATATCTAAGTCCCAAATATTAGTGACATAAATCAAAATTAATTCTCATAATGAGATTCCTAACCATTAACAATCCTTAAAAATAGAACCAACAATTTTTAAAATTTTAGTCATTTAATTATTTCTATTATTAATTATTTCACTTGGCCAACACAAACTGAACTCCATGGTTATTTTTGGGACATGAAGTTGGGGAGTAAAAAGGTAGGAAAGAATCTGTGAGTTGGAGGGAGTGAACATGGTCAAAATACTTTGTGTGACATTCTCAAAGAATAAATAAAAACTTTAAAATCTTCAGTTATCTTTATTCATTGAAAACTTCATTGTGTTCTATTTTAATTTTTATCACACCCTTTTTGTTTACTTTGTATTTTAATTTTTAAAAATAAAATCTTAGGACATTAATTTTAGCTACTTTCTTTTCTAGAAGACATTCAATAATATAATTTCTCACTTAGTACTTCTTTAGTGGGTCCTATGAATTTGGATACCTTGTGTTTTAACTTAGATTTGGTTTAAAATATATTTTATTTTTTTTCATAAATTTCTTCTTTACTCATGTCATGTTTAGAAATGTGTTCTGAGGAAGTGATTTCTTTTTTGTAGTTTATTTTTTATTTTTTTATTAACATTTTTATTTTATATTAATCATAGATTATGTACTTTGTATCCCAGCCATAGCCCCCTCCCGCATTCCCTCCCTATCCCTCCCTTATCTCCTCCCTGCACCTTTCCAAGTCCACTGATAGGGGAGGACCTCCTCCCCTTCCATCTAACTCTAGCTTATCAGGTCTCTTCAGGACTGACTGCAATGTCCTCTTCTGTGGCCTAGCAAGGCTGCTCCTCCCTCGGGGGGTGGGGGGGAGGTTGTCGAAGAGTCAGCCATTGAGTTCATGTCCAAAATAGTTTCTGTTCCTCTTACTAGTATAACCACTTGGGAATTGTGCTACCATTTGCTACATACAAGCAGGGGTTCTAGGTTATAACCATACACAGTCCTTGGTTGGAGAGACAGTCTCATAAAAGACCCCTGTGCCCTGATATATTTGGTTCTTGTGGAGCTCCTGACCTCTCCAGATCCTGCTAACTCCCCCTTCTTTCATATGATTCCCTGCATTCTGCCAAAGGATTGGTTATGTTTCTTAATATTTGCTTTGATACACTGCTAGGAAGAGTGTTTTCGAAGCCCTCTGTGGCCGGCTCTTGTCCTGCTACTTGTTTACTCCTACATCCAATGTCCATCCAGTTTGACTTTCTAAGTGAATATTAATCCTCTTGGAGTAAGGACCTGGAGTAGGTCCTCTTTCTTGTTTATCTTCTTTAGGTGTATTGATTTCTGTATTTTTATCCTATCTTATAGATCTATATAAGTGAGTATACACCATGTTCATCTTTCTGCTTTTGGGATACCTCACTCAGGATGATCGTTTCCAGGTCCCACCATTTGCCTGCAAAGTTCATGATTTCCTCATTTTTAATTGCTGAGTAGTATTCCATTGTGTAAAAGTACCACAATTTCTGTATCCATTCCTCGACTGAGGGACATCTGGGTTGTTTCCAGGTTCTGGCTATTACGAATAAAGCAGCTACGAACATAGTTGAGTAAATGTCCTTGTTGTGTACTTGAGCACCTTTTGGATATATGCCTAGGATTGATATACCTGGATCTTGAGGAATCACTATTCCTAATTGTCTAATCATATATTCTTTAATTCTTATATAATTAGCTTTTTTTCTGGCTACTTTTTACTATTTTTAACAAATATAGTAGTTTCTATATTTGTTAAATATAGTAGTTTCTATATTTGTTAAAAATTATAAACCATCAGAGCAGATATTAAGACTCGAGATCAAGCCTCTGACAGAGGGCAAGAAGTAATGATAGATCTGGGGGAGGTTGTTGAGACTTGGGAAGAACAAGAGCTCCACAAAGACCAAACTGATCAGGGCACAGGGATCTTGTATGAGAGGGTTTCTACAATCAAGGACCATGTGTGGATGTGGCCTGGAACCCCCGCTCAGATGGGGCCCATGATAGCTCGGTGTCAGACTGAAGACCCTAGTGAGGGAAACAGGGACTGTTTCAGTCATGAACTTGATGGCTGACTCTTTGACCCTCCCCCATACATGCCAGGGAGTGACAGACTCCCTAGATCCCAGGGGAGGACATTGCAGCCAGCCCTGAGGAGACAGGATAAGCTGGGGTTGGATGGAAGGGAAGGAGGTCCTCCCCTGTTGGTGGACTTGGAAGGGGCAGGGAGGAGGAAGATGAGGGAGGGAGGGGGAGGGTAGGAGGGAATGAGGGAGGGGGCTATGCCTGGGATTCAAAGTACCTAACCTGTGATTGAGATAAAAATAAATAAATTAAAAGAAAAAAAATTATAAACCACTGACCACAAATATCAGCCAACCCAAGCAAACATGACAGTAACTATGTAAAGCTAAAAACACAAAAGCAAGTAGAGCAAAGTCATTTTAAGTCAAATTTCCCAAATTGCCCCATGATGACAGAGAAAGCCTTTAAAAAGTAGCCTTTAAAAAATAATGAAAACAGTAGCCAGAAAAAAAACTAATATAAGAATTAAAGAATATATGATTGCATATTTCACATCAGAAATAGCCACACAAAGCAGACAAGTAATATTTTCAAGATAATTAAGAAAAATAATGTCAATCTATAATTCTATACCCAGAAACAAAAACTTTAAATCAAAAGGAAAAATTCAAAATATGAAAGATTGTGTCATAAGGAGACCCACAATGCAAGAAAAGTTAAAACATGGTTCTTTCGTAATGTATGATTTTGATAAGACAACCAGATTTATCTTTGAAGTAGAATATAGAGAGTCCAGGCAATATAGAAGCCACACAAATGTAGTCAATTAATTTTGTCAGAGTTTAAAGGCAAAACAAGAAAACGTGAGAGATCTTCAGTAAATGACACTGAAACAAGTAGACCTTCCCACTTGAGAAAAATGGTTATCCACCTATACTAATTGCCTACGCAAAAGCAACACATTTATTACAGATATTCATGTAAAACTACAATTATAAATAGTTTATTTAAAAATATGGATTTCAATGATATTGCCGTTAACTTATATGAAAAGTTCTTATCACGAAAATCATGACATATATAAGAACAGATAAATAACCTGGGAATCATCCAAAATTAAAACCCTTACCTTTTAAAAACACATGAAGGGTGGAAAAAAAAACACACTGCCATAGTAATAAACAATATATCTAACAATAGAATTTTGTCATGAATAGAGAAAGAACTATAAAATGAAAACCAAATTAAAAAATGGATGAAGGCTCTAAAAAAGGTAATTCACAGCAGAAGATATGGTGATATGGAGAAGAAACCTACAAAATATTTACAGATAGAACAATGCAAATTCTGCACAATCCCTTTTAGAAATCTGAAGAATGAGAAATATTCCCCAATTTTAAAATATTTCCCATTCATTCTAAGATCAAAGTGTTACACTGTAATGAAACCAGTATGAGATCCTGAGGGAAAAATAAGGAATCTAGAAGTTTAAATCTTACCATACATAAGAAGGATAATCAGTTATAACCAAATGAGATTTATTCTAGGAATTTAAGGGGAGTTTAACAGATGAGAGTCAAAGAGTGATGCCAGATGGAGTAGCTCAGAGCTATAAGCCTGGCACTCAGGAGGCTGAGGCAGGGGGAACATCACTTTGAAGCCAGCATGGGTTAGATTCAAGCTCCCGTCAAAAACCTCCACCAAGGACATACAGTGACAATCTGGAAAACTGCGTGCATTCATACCTGTGTGCCTACATGTGTTTGTGCATGTGTGAGAGAGAGAGAGAAAGAGAGAAAGAGAGATCCTCCCAATAAAAACAGAAAAGCATTTGTTAAAAATATTTTGTTGTTTTTTTACAATATTTAAAATTAGCAAAGCAATGAAGGCATGTTCTGTTTTTCTATAGAAACAAAACATCTTCATTCCCCTGGACACATAGGTAGGCATATAAATGATCTAAATAAATATGGATACAAAAATATACAGGTGAAAACTGAAAAAAGTAAACAGCATTGAAGAGTAGCCTCTGACTTCTGCAGTGAACATAGAATATTGGTGTGGCTATGACAGTGTGGGTAGAAATAAAACTAAAACCTAAGCATCAAATTTATGAACTATGTGTATTCTCACATACTGGAGGGCAAAACAAGATAAACTGTAGTTTTGTGCAAATCTGAGTAGACACCTGACAATGCATATCTTTTCTCATACAAAAATGAGAGACTAAAATATCAATGGTCACGTGAAAGTAGTGTCTGTCTTATTTACAGATGCCAACATGTTCAGACTCATGTTAGGAAAGATGAAGTGAAAACCTCCACAGCCCACAACCTTACCATGAGAATGAATAAAGTGGCTTTCTTTCCTGGTGGAAGAGCATAAATTAGAGCCTGTTGAAGAGAGAAAACATGTAAGGATACTAGTCATTAAACTATAGTCCCATTTTATCCAGCCCGTTTCCGATGAAAATCATGTGCATTAATCAAAGAGATTAAAATAAATGACTTATAGACCAACTCTTGACTTATTCCAGCCCAACCAAATAGTAGCTCCATTTACAGCTGCTGGGGCAGCTATATGTATAAAGCAATGCCATATGTATAAAGCTCAAGATATTTATAGACTCATTAATTTGAGGGAGACTCCAAAGTAGTTCATACTTCCATGGAAAGACACTAGAAGTGCAGTTTCACTAGGCTGTGTCAGACTACCATCCTCTGTCATTAGCAAGTGGTTTAGAAATCTGGCCCATCTGGAGTTCTGCAGAGTATTACTATAACTTTTATAAGAACTACATCTGGTTGGTTGAACAAAAACTGAGCAAGAAGTGCTAGCATGTTATAATCCTTAGCAAGCAATACAAATTATACATACTGACTTAGCAAAACTTTCTAAGCTACTGTTCCCAACCAGAATATGTAAGTTAGGAAATCAAAAGGTAGAACTCAGAGTAATGCCATGTCATACAGCCCTTGGGAAAATCCAATCATAGACCCAACGCTCTTGGTTAAAGTCTTGGACTTCAGTGAAATATGCCTTCTTTGGGATGTACCAAGTCTCTCAGAGCACTACAGAGTGTAACTTCTCCTCAGAGACTTTTGACTTCTTGTTCCAGGGAAGAGTGTGGTAACAACATCAAGGCAGGGCACTCAATAATTATCATCAAAATGTCTTTATTTCACTCACTACAAAACTAGAGTGAAGAACGAAGGCAGAAGCAGATGATCCACTTGGATACACTGGGATTATGGCTCCTCTGCCCAAAAAGTTAGTGCAACATGCTGTGAAGACCAGATAGCTCAGCTCAGCTGCTGAGTCTGGGGAACATTTCAAAGGAGACGTAGACATCAGTAAAAACCAATCTCAGAATACAACCAACTGCAGCAACGGGCCTATATAGCCTCAGACTTAACCTACTTCTCCTAAGCCTCTCCCTTAAAAGGCGTAATGGGGATATTGCATCCTAAATGTGAATATGACTTTCAACAATATAGTGGAAAGCTTTGGTTTATTGAGATTGCCACATGATTGAAACTGAGGTATCCCTTCAAGAGAGACTCTGCAGAGATCAGAAGAGCTAAGAAGTTCCGATCTCTGGCTGTTGTACTATAAGGACCGGTCCCTGGAGGGACCCACTCCCTCCCAACTTCTCCCAGATGGACTGAGGACGGTAGAGGCTAAGGTGGGAGCATCATTGGAACCTGTTCATTTCTGCCCTTCAGTAGGACTATTCTTACATGCGATTTTCTTCTGGGCTTCCACCTGTGTCTGAACAAGAAATCCCAGAACCTTGCTGTGAGCTCTTCCCACTTTGTGTCCCTTCTTGCCCTTCTCTCCACAGCAGACTGAGTGTCTTAGAGCTTTTACAATGCTTGATATTGTTTAAGGATGAATGACTAGTCACAAAGAGAGAGAATGAAAATACCAAAAACTAATCAAGAGAGGATACAGATAGAAATGCTGGGATGGAACTAGAAGATCGCTGGCTGGAAGGATTCTCTGCAGACACTTCATAAAGGTACCCTGCAGTTTCAGAAATGAACAGAGCGGTGTTATTAAGGGCAATGACCCTCTTGGACACAAATCTTCAGAACACCCATGTCTAACCATGTCGTTCCTCTTGTTGGCAACATACTCAGTTCTGACTGTGTTGGAGTAGAGGCCATTATTGCGTGCTGGAAATAACCCAAGCCAGATGAGGCCAGACATAGTAGTTCCCTAGACGCTGAGCTTCATTTGAGTTAATGGTGAGATGTCCTCTATCTCTAAGCAGGTTATGGCATTATTTCAAATACACAAAAATTGAAACTTGCCACATAAGAGGAATATGAAAGAAACAATGCCTTAGGAATGTGTTTCTCCTGATGTGAGATTACACAGTACATGAAAGTGCTGTGAGCTTGCTAAATTCTATACTGATTAATGTCAGCTCAACCCCAGATTTGGATGACTGCATTCCAGAATTCCTCATTGCTCTTAGCACTATTGGAGACAATGACTTTCTGTCTCCCTCTTGGTCTTGCTATGTGGACGGTACATCTGTGGCTTTATTTTGTCCCAGGTGTTTCTATGTCCAACTTTACATTAATTATAGATTCTCCACTCTTGGCTGCCAAAAAGCCAACAGTCACATTCATACCTATAGAAACCATTTCATTTGGTACTGAAAAATATCATTGCAGTGATATCTATATCTATGACTCTATCATCCAGAAGCCAAACGATTTACAATTACTTTTCAGAGTTGTAAAGAATTAAAAGCACGAATCTGCAGTAAAGTCTCCCAAATCACCACTGACTCCAGAGTTGTTATAATGAAGCCATCAGGAGCTTATGCCACTTCAATTAGACACCAAAATTGGCATTCCCAGCATAATGTATCACTTTTTAAGAAATTCTCAGAAGGACTTTAAAAAAAAGAATACTCAATGTATCCATCCACCTTCCCCAATAAGAAAGCCATGCCCGTCTGAAGGCTTCACAAGCTATGGAGTCAGAGATTCACAGAAACTCCTCTGTAGCAAGTCTATGCAGGGTCAAGAGCTGGGAACGGAGGACGAAAGAGCTTTCAGGCCTAGCTCCCCATAGGAGGTAAACAGCTCAGAAGCATCTGGGCCTAAGAGAGAGAACCAAAGAAAAGAAACAGCAGGTTTAAAAGAACAAGCAAGAGGAGGACCTGAAAAAATATTACAGGACAATAAATTACAGCCCACAGACCAATCCAGATGTCGGTGCACGGCGCTGCAGTAGCCAGTGCGTGGGGAGGTTAGCGAGCCACATTTACCATGTGTGCATTGCTCTGTGTTTAATGTTTAAGCTCTTTAATTCTTTGTGTCTATGAAAAGCCTCAGTCAGAAAATCCAGATGGACTATATTAATCAGAGCACATAATTTTAGTGGTAGACAAGCTTATTCCCAAAGCCTGGATATATTCCTAGAGCTTTGCAGAGGGCCTCGTTGTCTTGAGGGAAAAAATACGCTTGGCTCGGCAGCATTTGTTAATTTATGTAAGAAGGAAAATGAATCACATATAAACATATGGAAATATCCAAATGCCAATTTTTTTTTTAGGTTAGCTCCCTGAGTCCTCATTTTCCTACTAGCCTGGGATTGGTGGTTTTGACTTTTGACGTTAAACAGACTCTTTGCTTGTGTGTGTGTGTGTGTGTGTGTGTGTGTGTTTCAGACCAGGCACAATTAGCATTTTCTTTGGACAGAAAACTGACAAAGAACGGGAAATCCTTACTTTAAGATATTACAGCTAAGGGTCATGAACATTGCAGCAGGAGTTACTGCCATCCAGAGGCAGAGAGCCATGAACGGCCATATCCTATTCCAGCTTCGCCGTGAGGGAAGGAAGCCAAGAAAAATGTGTAGGTTGTTGCAGTTTTTGGTCATTAAATCATCAAAAAAAATGGAAAATAGCGAGATTGAAATGTCACTGGGTCTTTGGTCCTCCTGTCGTCGTGAATGAAGGTGTCTCCAGAGCTGGCCACAGTTAGCAACAACAAAAGGGCAACATTCTGATCTCTGGCTGGCCATCTGCACAAACTGCCTCACACTCTGGAGTCCATAACACCTTCCAAAGTGAGCTGTGCATATGTCTGCGAACATGTTTTCCTTGTTTTAAAGCTATGACGCTACAGTGGCAACCCTGAGGTTAGCTGCTCTAGCGGCCCGTAGGCCCTCAACGTTGGAAAAGTGCTCTAATTCCTCCAACCTCCAACCCCCTCTTTGGAAGTAAAGACATGCATTATGTGTGACAATGTCTAGCATTTAGACCAGAACTTTCAAACATGCACGTGAATTGTTTTTAGTGGCATTAACTAGTGGAATCCCGACAGCATACCTGAGCACTATGCAGTTATGCTAAGGGAGCTCCTTGCCATGCAGGCTTCGGTGCTGTCACTGGGCATTGACACTAGCCTTCCTGAGAACAATTCCTGCAGCATCACGAGGACAGATTCTGGAAATGTGTGTGTGTCATAATCTACAATATATATTACACACACATGTATACATCCTAGGGTGCTTTACACATTGGTAAAACTCCAACTCAAAATCATTTCAACCTAAGTTTTTAACAACAGACACAAGTAATTGTATTTGCCATCTACAGGTATTTTTTATCCTCATGATGGGTGTGACTGTTTTGGAATAGGTTTCAAAACTTGGAAACACACACACACACACAGAGAACACCATGTGAAATATAAACCAAATAGAAGTAGAAACACAATGTCTCTATGGAAAAAGTGTACTCCAACTTTCTAACTAAATTCTGTCCACATGAACACAAACATTTTGAGTCAAATTAGATAATTTTTAACTGTAGAATGAAATAGTATTAATTATTTTTGCTCTGCCAAAAGTATTTAATGCAGTGCTAGAACATTTTAGGGAAGCCACTCTCAAACATGCTAAAGGAGGGATAGGAAAAGCTGTACCCATTAGTAAGAGAAACCGTTGTGACTTACATGAAACACTGGCATGAAAGCTAAACGCCTGCGCTTCTCTGGGCTCTGTCCCTGCCTCAACACCAGGCTCCCCTTGTGTAGGGATCTTTCCACTGCATGTCTTGCGTGTTCAGGATCACCAGTGCCCTCTGCTGGTTTTCTGTTTGAAGTGCGAGAAACAGGGAGAGAGACAGGAGAGAGGCAGAGACAGAGAAGACAGACAGACAGAGGACAGACAGGAGGCTATTCAGGTCCTGGGAAATGGCACTGCCCTGACTAAACAAGAATGCAAGACTTACCTTCACTGATCTTATTTTCTTGCTTCATTGTTGTTGTCTTAAACTACTTTTACCAGAGACAGCTGTAAAACAGCTGGATCCTGAGGGGTTCTTGCTCATTTCTAAATTCAGCATCAGGCAAAGAGCACTAGGCTGGGATGAAGAGGGAAACAAATACAGATTTTGGGAATTATTCACTCATTTTACATATGCACAGAGAAGAGGAGGTTCTGCACCCACCCTGCAAAGAAAAGCAGCGTTAAGTGCAAGGGTGAGAGACCGTCCTGGAGACTGGCAGTCCTTACTCACTGCGGGCTTTGTTTAAATGTCTAGCAAGCAGGTGTATTCTGGATCCTTTCACTTAGCTCTTCTCCTGCTACCATTCTCTTCCAGGTCAGTGTCGCTCTTTACTGTCCTCCTTTCTGCTTCCTTTGCTTCTCTTTTGTCCCCTTTGAAACGAATTTCCAAAGAGCAGCCAGGGTTTAATTTTATTTTTTTATATGAATTACAGTTCCCCCCTCAGGAGGAGTGTTCTTCTCTTTTTTTAATTTACTTATTTTCATTTTATGTGCATTGGTGTTTTACCTGTATGTGTGGGCGAGGGTATTGGGTACCCTGGAACTGTTGTAGACAGTTGCGAGTTGCCATGTGGGTGCTGGGAATTGAACCCGGATCCTCTGGAAGAGCAGTCAATGCTCTTAAGAGCTGAGCCAGCTCTACTAGCCCCGGGTGAGTCTGCTTGCGCTATGTTTACATGCCTCTCCCCCAGTCAAGTGGTCTGCCAACACATTTAGAATACAACCTAGTCTATTTTGTTCCCAAAACAGTAAAAAATATCTGCCTGATAGTTTAATAAATAGTGAATAGATGAAAAATGTGCAAGAGTATACTGTTATGCAATCTAAAAATAAAAAAATAAAACAGATGCTGAACTTGGAACAGTGATGACCACTGGTTGCTGGCCCTGGAGTTTGCACTCATTTGTCACAGAATAATATAATAATAAATAATATCAATAATAATGGTTTTAGGTTTAAATTTTTAGTGTTCAGAAGCTTCAAGTTCTTCCATCTAAGAACACACATGCACGGATGTGTATGCACACACGCACATACACACACGCACACATCTCAGATGTGTATTTATCTTGTTCTGAGTTATTTTTTGATGAAACTGCTCAAGGCAAGCACGACTGTACTAAGTAATATTGACAGGAAGCTTTTGATATGTAACAGTACTGAGCTAATTCATAATTTGTTGTTGTTGTTGTTTTCTGAGACAGAGTTTCTCTGTGTAGATTTGGCTGTCCTGGACTCGCTTTGCAGACCAGGCTGGCCTCGAGCTCACAGTGATAAGCCTGCCTCTGCTTCCCAAAGTGCTGGGATTACAGGCTCACCACTGTGCCCAACTATCATAAATGTTTTTAGAATTGAATGCATGATCAGTAACTAATATACCATACAACCTTGATATAAGTTATTATTATATAATTATATAACTTTATAATAATTATTATTACTTAACCTGAAGATAAGAGAGATAAAACAAAGCCACCTAGTTGGGAAGTGACACATTGGGAATCATTCTTCTGCCATCTAATTGCATCACTCAGAATCACCCTGTCACTAGCAGGGTCCTCTTGAATGCCAGGTGTTCACTGGCTTTGTCTAACTTGCTTTTACCCTAAACTAGAAATGAACAAATTATCCCTAAGTCACAAAAGAGTCAGTAATGAGTGACCCACCCAGTCCCATACCCTCACCTTCAATGCCAGGTAGAAAGAAAACAAAAGAAATATATTATGTTTGTACAAACAAAAGTGTATCCTACAAAATGGAAAATTAATAGTGTAAATATTGGTTGCTGAGAGAGAGGCAGTTGAAGGGTCCTCCCTAATGAAGTGAAATACAATGTGGTCACTGAAAATAATAATGACAGCAATGACAAGAAACACAGAAGCGTGCAGAGAAAAAAGCAGCAAGAGCCACAATGATCACTGCGTAATAGTGATCACACAGGACAGGAGGTGAAATACTTCACTTTATATTTTTAGATTTCAGTTTATTATTCTTTTCAAGCAAAAAAGAAGCATCGTTTTTCTAAAACAATCATTTTTTCTAAAATCCTACTCTAGATAAATGATTTAAATATAATATAGGCTTAGAAAAAAAAGGAAAAAAACTCTAAAGAATGGTTATCACCCCCTGAAAGTGCTTTAGTCTCTTTGCTGTCTTCCAGACCGTAAGAGCAGTTCCTTGGGTAGACATTTTCCACTAGCACACTCCATGCCTCCTCCCAGAGCCTGCATCACATTCACACTTCTAAACTTACTCCAAAGTGTTTTCCCTGGGTACAATCGCCTGACAGAATTCCTTCCCAACTCTACCCCTTAGTATCAGTTCTTGGTGAGAGATGGTTTGTATTCACAGACTTTATCATTAATGGAATACTACCGACTTCCAGGTGTTACCTAACAACAGTAACTCAGTTGTAAGAAACACAGGTGGGTCTGCAGTAGAGATCAGAAGAGCAAGGTTTCTTTCCTGACAGAACTGTGGACTCACCATTTTAAAACACATTCAAAAATGTAAAAAATTACTTCCCTGTCCTTATTAGAAGATGCATGTGTAGGTACAAACAGGTTTTCGTGATGAGGGTGTTTTTGCTGTAAATATGTTTCTATTGTCTATGTGTGAATGGAACATATACATGTCTACCAGGCTTCAACTAATTCACCTGTCTTTGGTGTTGTTATCACTCCCTAGCACAAATCATAGTGTGGCAATTATTATCTATACACTTGTGTTTGTTTGTTTGTTTGTTTGTTTTGAGAAAACAAACCCACTACACATATTTAGCCCATGGGCAGCTTAGTATTCATGTGAGTTCCCTAGTCAGTAGAGCAGGCGCTGTCACTTACACGGATTCTGTTGCCTGCTTTTTGATCACTTTTCCCTAGCTGTGCTACCTTGCCTGGCCTCAGCGGAAGAGGGTGCACTCAGTCCTGATGTGACTTGATGTGCTGGGGTGAATTGGTAGGGGAGTGAGGACTCTCCTGTTCTGGGGAGGAGAAGAGGAGGGAAGACAAAAATGAGTGAGAGAGTGGGACCTGAAGGAGAGGAGGGAGGGGCTATGATTGGGATGTAAAATGGATAAACATAAACGTAGAAAACAAACAAACACAAAGAACTTTCTTAAAAAGCATTCACTTGAGAAGGTGTCGAAGGAACATAGAAAAAGTTTGAGAGAAATGGAGAGGGAATGATATAAATATAGTACTCATATATAAAATTCTCTATCAATGTGTCATTTATAGAATACTCCTCCCAAAAAGGGTTAGATACACATTATTTGTAAACTCATATAGCATATTACCAAGACAGGCTACATTTTTGGCCCTGAAACACACATAGATAGATAGATAGATAGATAGATAGATAGATAGATAGATAGATAGATACATAGATACATAGATAGATACATAGATAGATACATAGATAGATAGATAGATAGATGACACATAAGCATTATTTTAAAAATACATATTCTCATATCATCCTGGAACTAAGCTAGAAATAAAAGACACAAAGCAAAGGAGAAGCAGCCAGATATTTATGAAATAAACAACGTATTTTAAATGTGCTAGTGAAGAAGCCTCAAGAGAAATTAAAGGACGTCTTAAACTAAAGAAAAATACAACCTAATAAAATGTGTTGAAATAAATTGTAATTAATAAAAAATAAATTAATTCAAAAATTAAAAAATACAATGTGTTGAACCTAATAAAAAGTGTTGTGAACAACAAAAACTATTTGGTGGGAAATGTAAAGTAATCACAAAACTGGTTGTGGTTGAATCATACATTCTGGCAACCATATTTGGAGATGTTTACTCAACTTCTTAAAAGCTTGTTTATACAAATATCTACATACAAATTATTGTAGTACTTTTAGTCACATGGAAATTATATTTTGGTATATTTATTTTTAAAAATCAATATAGAAAAAAATCACTTTCATTGTTATAATGGTCCAAATAGTCTTCATAGTAGACCTTAAATAAACGATGAGACACTTTATGTTTGGGAAATAAAATATTTTATCATCAAGCTAACCATAGCTGTCTATAATTCAAATAAGTACAATGTTAATACATATACAAAGTAAATAATATAAGTCATTAAATAAATATACAGTATAAATTACACCTCTATAAAATTATCTCAGCCAGGGAAAACCTCAAGCACAGTTTGGTAAAATTTTAAAATTTTGATTTAAAAATATACACATGATAAATCAAGGACAGCAGTGATGGTGCTCTGTGTGAGGGAATTAGCTCTTTCATTTGTAAATATTTATGGTAAACTTACAACAATCAGGTCTGGCAATAATGACAGATGAAAGATCAGTCAAACAGAGAGAGAGTCAAGACGTGAATATATTTGTGTGTAAATGGCCCACAACAGCGTGGCACTGCAAACCCGTGAAAAAAGAGCAATGACATCACATGAGGCTTAAGAACAACCAGTCTGCATTAAAGTTAGGTCTCAGTTCTCCATGAGACACAGAGATCAATTGCAAAGGTGTTAAATCACTAGACGTGAAAAACAAGACATAAACTTAAAATCTGTCTTAGTGATCCTAGAGTGAAATAAGCAATTTTTTAAACACAAGGATGATAATCCATCAAGAATAAGAATATTTTTTCTATATTCAAATGAAATGTCTATTCACCAAGAGATATAGAGCTTAAATTGAAGAAACAAGCAACAGTCTTAGAGATGTTTTCAACATATATAATATAAAACAATTTGTGGTTAAATACAAAATGGACACACACACACACCCAGGCTCACATGTTGAGCTCTTTGGTCCCCACATGGTGGCACTATTTTGTAAGGTGAGGGAGAGCTGGGAGAAGGGCACACCTGAAAGAACTTGGTGGTTGAGAATACACTTTGAAGGATGTAACTCTTTGCTGACCCCATTCTCTGTCTCTGCCTCCTTTACCATGAGGTAAAGAACTTCCATGCTCCCAAAGTCATGATGTTCAACTCAAGCATGTGGGTCAAGTAAACGTGGACCAAACACTCTGAAACCATGAGCCCAAAGAAATCACTCCTCCCTTGTAAATAACTAGCACATTTAGTATTTTAAATATAATTTTTATTTATTACAATTTATTCACTTTGTATCCCAGCTGTAGCCCCCACCCTCATCCCCTCCCAATCCCATCCTTCCTCCTTCAGTCCTTCCCTTCCTCCTTTCCTCCCTCCCTCCCTCACCTCCTCCCATGCCTCTTCCCCAGTCCACTGATAAGGGAGGACCTCCTCCCCTTCCATCTGATCATAGCCTGTCAGGTCTCATCAGGACTGTCTTTCATAGTCTTCCTCTGTGGCCTGGTAAGGCTGCTCCCCCCCACCTCCCACTCAGGGGAAGGTGATCAAAGAGCCAGCCATTGAGTTCATGTCAGAGACAGTCCCTGTTCCTCTTACTAGGAAAACCACTTGGATACTGAGCTGCCATGGGCTACATATGTGCAGGGGTTCTAGGTTATCTCCATGAATGGTTTTTGATTGGGTATCAGTCTCAGAAAAGACCTCTGGACCCATATTTTTTTGGTTCTGTTGCTCTCCTTGTAGAGCTCCTGTCCTCTCCAGGTCTTACTATCTCCCCCTTATTTCATAAGATTCCCTGCATTCTGCCCAAAGTTTGGAAGTCTCAGCATCTGCTTTAATACCATGCTAGGTAGAGTCTTTCAGAGGCCCTTGGTGGTAGGTTCCTGTCTTGTTCCTTGTTTTCTCCCTCTTTTCAGCACAGTTAGTATTTAAGGTGGATGATTTTATAAAACAGCGAGACAGGGCAAACAAAACAATGAGTCAACAGGAGAATGATTAAAATGTGTCTGCAGGTAGTTTACAGAAAACATCGCATGAAATCTTTTAAAGTGCTAAGCCTGGGATAGTGAAATTGCAAATGAAGAAAGCACTAAAGAATCACTGCCCAGTCATCTATAACAATATGTCTTCTTCAGAGATGACAAGTGCAGGAGACACCAGACAACAGCAGAGGCGATCCTGCTGTGAGTACACAGAGGTCACGTCTCTAAGAAGTCATGTCCCTAACCTGAGGATGCAGAGCCTTACACACCAGTCCTTAATTTCATGGCACTATTTGTCACATATGAATTCAAGCTCTATATCTACAGTTCCTTGGAATGAGTCAAGCTGTCTGAACCTCTGTGATTTAACATGAAAATAATTACGATAATGCCTAGCAGTTATGGTGTGAATTTGTGATTTGCCGTTATCAGAGGAAAACATGCAGTAATGTGCAATGCAGAAACCCCTCCATAAGCAGAAACTGTTTTTACCTGTGTGCACCATATCAGTGCTCAGGAAGCAAACTATTCTAAAAACTGCCTGTATTTGTAGTGCAGAGGGCATTTCCTCAAGAGGACACACACTGGCTGCTGAAAGCCTCTGAGACCTTGAGCTCCTTGTCACTCGTGTTTGTATGGAGGACATGCAGCACGTATCCAGTCAAGAGATGCTCAGCTAACTTTTGCACATCCAGAAAAATCATCAGAGAAATACCACGTCTTTGTTAGTTGGAGGAGGGAATCCTCTCTAGTCAGGACTAATTCTAGGCCAGCATTTCATTGAAGTGTGGGTAAATAGCTATTCAAAGAGCCTGGTAGGGGGTTAATAACTTTTCTCTTCTATAACCTGCCCCTTTGCTCCCGGACCTACTTAAGCTTTGCACTAGGGGGCATCCTGGGTGTTGTTATTGCACTGTGTTGCCTACAGAATAGGAAGGAAGGAAGGAAGGAAGGAAGGAAGGAAGGAAGGAAGGAAGGAAGGAAG
>CM053757.1:2666489-2684715 GCA_028658305.1 Pachyuromys duprasi | reverse complement strand
TATAAAGAACTAAAGAAGTTAAAAAGCAATAAATCAAGTAACCCAATTAAAAAATGGGGCATAGAGCTAAACAGAGAATTCTCTGTAGAGGAATATAGAATGGCAGAGAAACACTTAAGGAGATGCTCAACATCCTTAGCCATCAGAGAGATGCAAATCCAAGCGACCCTGAGATTTCACCTTACACCCAGCAAAATGGCTAAGATCAAAAACTCAAATGACAACACATGCTGGAGAGGTTGTGGAGAAAGGGGAACCCTCCTCCATTGCTGGTGGGAAGGTAAACTGGTACAAACACTTTGGAAATCAATCTGGCGCTTTCATAGGCAACTAGGAATAGTGCTTCCTCAAGACCCAGCTATACCACTTCCTAGGCATATATCCAAAAGTTGCTCAAGTACACAACAAGGGCATTTGCTCAACCATGTTTGTAGCAGCTTTATTTGTAATAGCCAGAACCTGGAAACAACCCAGATGTCCCTCAACAGAAGAACGGATACACAAATTGTGGTAATTTTACACAGTGGAATACTACTCAGCAATTAAAAATGAGGAAATCATAAAATTTGCAGGCAAATGGTGGGATCTAGAAAATATCATTCTGAGTGAGATATCCCAGAAGGAGAAAGACACACATGGTATATACTCACTTTTTAGACCTATAAGATATCATAAACATACTGAAATCTATACACCTAAAGAAGGTAAACAAGAAAGAGGACCCGGGGTAAGATGATCAATCCTCACTTAGAAAGACAAATCAGATGTAGGAGAAAACAAATAACAGGACAGGGTCCTACTACAGAGGGCCCCTGAAAGACTCTACCTAGCAGTCTATCAAAGCAGAAACTGAGACTCATAATGTTCTTCGGCAGATGGCAGGGAATCTGTGAAAAAAGAGGGAGTTAATATGACCTGGAGAGGATAGGAGCTCCACAAGGACCAAACATATCTGGGCACAGGGGTCCTATATGAGACTGTTTCTCCAACCAAGGACCATGGGTGGATATAACCTAGAACCTCTGCTTGCCTGTAGCCCATGGTAGCTCAGTTTTCAAGCGGGTATCCTAGTAAGGGAAATAGGGACTATTTCTGTCATGAACTCACTGGTGGACTCTTTGACCTCCCCAGCCAGCAAGGAAGGAGCAGCCCTCCTAGGCCACAGATGAGTACTTTGCAGCCAGTCCTGAAGAGACCTGATAAACCAGGGCCAGATAAAAGGGGAGGAGGTCCTCCCCTATCAGTTGACTTGGAAAGGGGCAGGGAGTAGAGGAGGGAGGGAGGGTGGGATTGGAAGGGAATGAGGGAGTGGGATTCACCTGGGGTACAGAGTTAATAAAATGTAACTAATAATAAAAAATAAAAATAAAAGTGTATGTATCTACCATTTTTTTACATCTAGCTCATCTTTGTAATATTAAAAATAACAGGAAAATGAATAATTTTCATGTGTATGATCTGTATAATTTTAAATAATCTTTAGGGAAGGAACAAATCCCCCTATATACATCTGCTGTTTAAATAGTGCAGCTTTATTAGGTGTGAATATTCTTAAAGATGTAAGCTATTTTTCACTCACCCAGTCAATTCCTCCTTACAAATTTTTTAAGGTGTTTTGCCACAGTTAACTAATGATTATGAAACAAAGTAAGAGCGAATTTTTTTTCCAGCAGGCAAACGTGCTATTTATAGTTTGTGAAATTGATATTACAATCCAGAGGTGATATACAACACTTAATTTTTCAAAATCAGCTCAAAGAGATACTCAAACTGTATTAAATAAACATTGTTTTCTCATTAAAAGAGAGACATGCTAAAGCATGAGAGCTTTTCAACTCTTTAGATTTAAAAACTAGGGGGAAAGTAAATCATTTTAAATAGATAGCACTCCTCTCCTGAATTGAAATATTCAGATTTACTCAGTCTCATATTTTAAATGAATATCTCCCTACAAACTCAAGGACATGTTTTGCTGGTTTACTAAAAACGACTCTTGGTTTTTATAACTTGCCATCCCATCTGCGTCCAACTGGTAATCACATGGACCAAATACATTCTTGTTGTTATGACACTTGAATATTTTTAGTAACACTTCTGAGGGTTCCTGAGGTCATGCACAGTGGTCCCATCCTATCTGTCAGCATACTCTTTTGAAATCCCCAAACTGAATCTGAAATGGATTAATATATACATTTGCATTAAATTGTCTTGCACATACATGTCTATTATAGAGATCTATGGTCACAGCAATAGCTCAGCATCTAACATTGTATAGTCAGTGACAGAATACTGTACAGAAAAAAACAGTTCTGTGGGTGAAATCTCAAGTCATCTCACCACAATTGTCTCTCCATACTGCCCTCATCTTTCTTGTGGTGACACAAGATGATGCATCGCTGTGTTTGTGATGAAACGAAGCCAACGCTAAAGGCTTTTTGATGTGTGGTGTAACATCAGTCTAGAGTAATGTAGGCTGAAGAAGTGTAGAGTCGCTGAAGCACAAGTACCCATCCTGCAATAGTTATCCTGTCACCTAGTTAGCGGTGGGGAAGGCAGGGTTGCAGACAGACAGGCTACTCAGAGAGCAACGACAGTACATTCCATGTACACCAGGGCAAAGATGCAAGACGTCATCATGTTGCCTGTTGCTGCTGAGAGACCAAGAGATTAAAGGTGGCTATGTTTAGCGCTTGAGGCCTAAAATAGTTGGGTGGGAAGGTCCAGTGGTGCTCTGAGGGGAAGAACTTGCTTTACCACACTCTTTACCCACACACTAGAGATACAGTTGCTAGGAAACTAGCCCATCCCTCTAGGGAGGGATTAATGGTTTGGGGACCTTCCTATAGCCAATCAATTTAAAATGCAATGTTTCAACCAATAGATGCTTGCCAGGTAGGAATTGCCCCTGCTTTGGGAGTGCTGGGAGGGAACAGAATCTTTAAATTACCCAACTAACCTGAGCACGGGGCTCTCTCAGCTCTTCACCGCTTTGGCAGTGGGGGCTGTGAGCCCAAGCTGCAGCTTGTAATGATTTATAATAAAAAGATCCTCATGTGATTTGCAACGGACTCAGCTCCTGGTGGTGGTCTTTTGGGGAATCGTGATTCGGGCACAACACTGCAGCAGAGAAATGAGTAAATGGAATGGCATAAAGAAAATATCTATATATTTTTGTGGATCAGTGTGTACTGTTCAATTTTCAGGAAAAGTGATGAAACCTGAAATCATCATGTTAAGGGAAATGAGACTCAGAATAAAAAGTTTTATCTCTTATGCATAAACTAGATTTAAGTGTGTGTGGGGGGAGGTGGTGGAAGTTTTGGTTGTGCTGTGTGGATATGTTTTTGTTATAGTGGCAAGTGTGAGGTGCAGAAATGCTTTGTAGCTGATAGCAGCCTTGTGATCCTTGTGAACAGGAAACTGCCTCAGGCAGGGGTGTGTTGTCTGTCAGCTGTAAAACACCCTGATATGGACTCTGAGAAGGTATAAATAGGAGCCCACAAACAGGGAAAGATCACTTTGCATCACAACGCTTCACACTTTCATGGCCTTAGCATCACTATGCTTCCCTTAAGATGCTTTACAGAGAAACACTCTAGAGGTCGCTTCAAGGAGGCCACTGCTGCTGATGCACACCACTTTTGATGAACCCTGTCAGTGCTGGTGATTCATGCCTCTGCCGCTGCTTGCTGTTTGCTGCTGTTGTTAGCTGCTTGATTGGACTACTGGTATTCTGACAACAAAGAACTGAATCGCCCCAAGGAATTACACCTAAAGAGATCTACATTCACCATTCCTGTTAACCTTCTGTCTGTCCTACCTAAGGCAGGTGGGTTGGGAGAGAGGTAGAAACCTAAATAAAGTAGGTTTTTGAAAACTCAAAGCCTATAGCAGGGGAGCGTTTAGTTTTTAAAACTAAAAAAGTGTTTCATGAGAAGGAAGGAGGAGATTTGGGATCAGGGTTGGGGATGGGGAGGGATAGAAATGGACAAGGAAGGGAATAAGCCAGAGGCAAGCAGAGGCCATGAGGGAAGGAAGTGGGGAAGGGAGACAAATGACAGTGAAGTTATAACGACATACATGTATTAAAATGTCAAAATGAAACCTACTATCTTGTATGCTAGCCAAAAAAATGTTAATCAAACCAACAACAAAATTAAACTGGGAATATATATACATATATATATACATACATGTGTGTATACATATATATATTATATGATTTTTACTAATACACAAGCCACAGACTATGGAAAAACAATATTTTCAATACATTATCTGCCAAAAAAATAATCCCTTTTCCAAGATGCATAAATAACTCTAAGAAAAGAATAATTAAAAGTCCTACTAACAACAGGCAAGTATACCCAGTATAGGACATTTCATAAGTAGGATATGCAGAGTCCACAACAACATATGAAAGTGCTTAACATATCAGGAACACAGATGACAACCACGACATGATGTTATTTCACATGGACCAGAAAACCGAAGTCTAGATGGCATGAGCAGCCATGTGCATGAGAATGAGTGACATTCGTTTTCGCCTGGTGAGGACAGTCACTCTAGAGAGATATTTTGAATTTGCGCATTATTCCAGATACCTGCTGTGTGACCTGGCAACACCATTTTTAGTCGTACCCAGTATCTTCCAGGCTTCCTCACATTTAGCAGTGCTAGGCCTCGACTTCCCTGTCAGGTGGAATTCCATATTGCAGAATAAACACTCAGCTCCACAGGAAATGCTTCTAGGAGGCAGATGGGTGGCCGCTACAATTAGGGACCTTTGGGAATTGGTATAATAAAGACTTTCAAACCAGATTTTTGTTATCCTTATTTAAACGTTGGATTTTAAAACTGTTGGAACTGTTTGCAAAGCTAACATTTTTAATGTAATATCCACGGCACATAAAAGTTAAATTTTGCATCCCTATGTATTCCTATTCTAGAGAAAAATGAGAATAATATTAAAATCTAAATTGTCCTATGCATTCTTTCAACTAAAGTTCATTGAAAAACACTTTTGCTTAGAGCAAATTTCTCTGGGGAGCTGAAGGGATGGTTCACCATACTGGCTTCTCTTTTAGAGAATGTGGGTTCAGTTCCCAGCACCGACACAGAAGCTCACAACTACCTGTAACTCTAATTCCTGGTGATCCAAAGCCCTTTTCTGCACTCTATGGTAGTATGCAGATAATACATGCAGGCAAAACAACATATACATAAAATAAAAAGAAATAAATCTTCAAAAAATACCTTATTTATTCCTATAAAAAAAGTATGGCAGAATGTCAACATGGAGTCAAATACAGCTATCTCTCATCACCATGAAATTATGTGCACTTTTCCCTTTTTTTACTGAAAATAGATATTTTTCCATACAATATGTTCTGAGTAAAGTTTCCACTCCCCGACTTCCCCTAGATCCTGCCCATCTCCCTACCCACCCAAATCCACACACCCTCAGCAGAAACCAAACATCTAAAACATAAATAAATATTTATTTAAATATAAATCTAAAATATAAATAAAATAAGATAAAATAAGAGTGAACAAACCAGAATAAGACAAAAACAAACAAACAAAATGATTCAAAGCACAAGAAACACATATAGACATGGAGACACAAACATTTGCACACACAGGAACCCCCCCCCCAAAATCAACATTTACACAATAGAATACTATTCACCTATTAAAAACAAGGACATATTGAAATTTGCAGGCAAATAGATGGAAAGTAATCATCCTGAGTGAGGTAATCCAGACCCAGACAGACACACATGGTATGTACTCACTTATAGGTGAATATTAGCCATAAAGTACAGGACAGCCATCCTACAATCAACAGACCCAAAGAAGCTAAGTAACAAGGAGGCCCCAAGGAAGGATGCTTAAATCTCACTCAGAAAGGGAAATAAAACAGACATCTGAAGTAGATGGAGAGAGGGACCTGGGTGAGGAGGGGTAGAGAAGAGAACAGCAGTGGGTAAAGGAGAAAGAACTGAAATATGGGGGTGGGGTGCATCTCTGGGACAGGAGACTCCTAGCAGCAAGGGGATACGGAGCCTGAAAGAGCCACCTCCTATTGCCAGGCAGGACTTCTGGTAGAGGGAGGGGGACACCAACTACACACAAAACCTTCAACCCAGCCAACCAATGACTCTCCCAACTTGAGTTGCACGCCATGAGAGAGAGCCCACTACTGACACTATTAATAATATTCTGCTATACTTGCAGACAGGAGGCTAACACAACCTGAATTGTATTCCTGAGTGGCTTCACCCAGCAGCCACTTATGAAAATAGATACAGAAACTCACAGCCAAACAGTAGGCAGAGTTTGGGTAATCTTATGGAGCAGGGGGGGAAGGACTGCGAAAGTCAGAGAGGTCAGGACAGCACAGTGCACAGAGTCAAGGTGGACCCGTAGGGGCTCAGAGACTGAAGCACCAACGAGGTAGCATCCACAAGGCAAGGCAGACCTAGCCACTCCCTCCCCATAGGCAACAGCTGCACAGCTTGGTGCCATTGTGGGACCTCTAAGGGCAGGAGCCTGCCTTGGATCCTTTTCCTTTAACTGGGCTGCCTTGTCTAGCCTCAATAGAAGAAGATGCACCCAGTCACACTTCATATGCCAAGGAAGGTTGGTACCCATGGGAGGGCTCCCCTTCTGTAAGAAGGGAAGGGGTCCAGAGGGAGGGGAGGGGAGAGACAGGGGGACTGGGAGGAGAAGAGGAACAGGAAATTCCTACCCAGATGTAAAGCTAATTGATTGATTGAATAATTAATTACTTAATTAATTAGAAACAAACTCAGAAACCATAACGTAAGTAAAAGACTTGTGATAGCAAAACATGTACAGACAAAGCATTATGAAACAAAGATCCTCCAGAACTACCACTGAGTTCATTCTGTGCTCGGCATCTACGACTGAGCATGGGGCCTATCCTGAAGTGTTCTTTGTATACTTAGTGGGGCTCTGAAATTGACAAAAACTAATTATTCCTGTGCTAGAGTATACCAAATGGAGATCGCTTCTGGGTTAGCCACTGGGGCGTGTGTTCACTTCCCCTCGCAGTGCTAGGATCCCACCCGTGCAGGCCCTGTGCACGCGGCCAGTCTGTGACAGCATATGTGCAATGGTCCTGCTGTGTTTAGAAGACCTTGTTCCCTTGGTGCCCTGCGCTCCCTCTGGCTCTTAGGTTCTTTCTACCTCCTCTTCTGCAGAGTTCTCTGGGCCCTGAGGGGAGGGATTGGATGGAGACATCCTAATTTGGGGCCGCATGATGCAAGGTTTCGCACTCTCCGCGTTGTCTGGTTGTGGGTCACTGCATTTGTTCGCTCCCTGATTTCCTCACCTATAAAGTGAAGATGATAGTAACTTCTTTTTTAAATTTTTTATTTATTATTTATTACAGTTTGTTCACTTTGTATCCCGGTTGTGGCCCCTCCCTCATCTCCTCCCAATCTCATCATCCCTCCCTATTCTCCCCCCCTCCCCATGTTCCTTCCCCGGTCCACTGACAGGAACTTCTTTAAGAACTCAATCCCCCGCACCCCTCCCCCCAGCCCGAGGGAGGAGCAGCCTTGCTAGGCCACAGAAGAGGACATTGTAGCGAGTCCTGAAGAGACCTGATAAGCTAGAGTTAGATGGAAGGGGAGGAGGTCCTCCCCTATCAGTGGACTTAGAAAGGGGCAGGGAGGAGATGAGGGAGGGAAGGGGGATAGGGAGGGAATGCGGGAGGGAACTATGGCTGGGATACAAAGTACATAATCTATGATTAATATAAAATAAAAATGTTAAAAAAGAGCTCTCCTAATTTTATAAAATTAATAGCCAGTACGTCCACTAGCAGCATGGCTCAGAACTCCCATGTCTCCTCGTCGGTTCTCTCGGCTCTGACTATGGCGCACAGAGTTTTCCTAACCATGCTTCTCTCAGCACTCTGGCTTCACATCTTTTCCCACAATCAAGAGCCATTCTGGACCTGAGTAAATATTGAACTAATGGTACTTTAGTCTTTACAATGTGGGGACATGGCAATAATGCTTGATGTTTTTGTATATAAGACACTGTGCTGTTTTGAATGTATTAGGTCATTTAATCCTTACTAAAAGATATTGGTCATGCTCGACTCCTCACTTTCTAGATGCAGAAATTTAGTGATTTTTACAAACCTAAAGCCTCAAACACTGCTGGCACTTGGTTGTTAGGCACACCTACATACCTATTGAATGCATAGGACAGTTAGAGGCTAAACCAATCTTGGAAAGAGCCTGCTCCCCAAACAGCACCCAGTTGCCTGCCATGACTCCCTCTATTATTCTGGTCTGTTCTCTCTGGGATGTGGTCCCGTGCTCCCCAGTCTGTTCTCTCTGGGATGTGGCCCCATGCTCTCCAGTCAGCATTTTGTTTTATTGCCTGGAGGAGGGTAAGGGCACAAAAGTTCTCATATTTACATTGTCTTTCTTTCAAAGGGAAGAGAGAGCTTTCTCCCCCTTAAATGTTAATGAATCCACCTGACGAAGGAGATAAAATAACTAGCCAAGACTGACCATAAAGTCACACTTTTTGGTGTGATTGGCAACTTCACAGTAGCAATCTATAGGACCAAGTGATAGCTACCGAAACAGCAGAATATTACAGGCTCATATGGTTGAGGAGAATGCAAAATATGATTACTACATTCTAATTCCTCTGAGGTTTCCTTTTCTATTACCCTTTCATTTCATTTCATTCTGTCTACGGCACAGGCATATGTTGTTTGTTAAAACCATGTCTCTGATTAGAATATTAAAAATTTTTTAAATATATCACCTTAAACTTTTAGATGTAGCAATAAAAAACATGAGTGTAAAATTGAAAACTAGGAAAAAAAAGAACTATATACTCATAAATAGTACACATAGAATAAATTCTTCATGACAGTGACAATTATGCCCAAAGGACATAAAAGGTACACTAACTACCAGACATTCATTTAAGGTAAGTTACTACTAGACACAGTTTGTAGACAGAACAGGAAATGTTGTTCCAAGGTCAAAAGGCAACAAAATGATGGATCCCAGATTCAAGCTCTGTCTTTTTTAACCTAAAGGCCACAAATTTCCTCCTCTGGGGGACGGGTGCTTGGGAAATTGTTACTGGGGGATAGTTTTTTATCAGGCACTTTAACGTTTTCTCAGCAACCACATTTTTATCCAACACCCGATTGCCATCACCGGGAGATAGCTGCATAATTCTTCTAGTTCCAGAGCAAGTCCAGCTCTCTGTACATGGTTTAAGTTCATGCTGCCATTGCTTCCTCTGTGTCTGTGTGGGATTCCTGTCATGTCAAAGCTATCACACATTGTCAATGCAATCCAGGATTCACATCCTTAGAAAACAGCTGTTGTGACTG
This sequence comes from Pachyuromys duprasi, assembly GCA_028658305.1. Taxonomy (NCBI): domain Eukaryota; kingdom Metazoa; phylum Chordata; class Mammalia; order Rodentia; family Muridae; genus Pachyuromys; species Pachyuromys duprasi. The sequence goes on along the minus strand of CM053757.1, from coordinate 2,675,312 downwards.
AATCACCCCCAAATCATTAAGAGATGGACATTCTCGGGCAGTGGTGGAACATGCCTTTAATCCCAAACTCAGGAAGCTCTCTGTGTGTGATTTTGAAGACAGTCTGGTCTACAGAATTAGCTCCAGGATATCCAAGGCTGTTACAAAGAGAAACCCCATTTTGAAAAACAAAATAAAACAAAACAAAAATCAAGCAAACAAAGAAAAACATGAGAGGGCTATGGGAAATTTTTCGAAGGTGTGGACACGGGGTCAGCTACTTTGTCCAATTTCTGTCCTTTCAGTTGTAATGATTCATAAGCATTTCAAGAAAGAGTTTCACAAAAGGCTTCTGTGAACAGATGCACCCTGGCGTGGTGTATGAATGAACACCTCCCACAGACTCTGGGCAAGAAAACAAATTTCACACAAAATGATCTGCTAGTTTCCAGATATCACTTCTCCTTCCCACTCAGCAGTGAAAACAGAGTCACTTAGTCGCTGGAAGAAGTACGGAAGAGTCCTTAAAAACACCCAGCCTCAGGCCAGAATGCTTCAGTACACACTTCTGTGCTGTGGCCAGCTGCCTGACTTTGGAGAAGTTACCTCTCTTTCCATGGCCACCATCTCTCCGGGGGCTCTCCGCCCATCTCTACTTTCTCTCTTCTCCTTTGCCCTCCCACTGTCTCTCTCTCTGTCTGTCCCTCACTGTCTCTTTCTCTCTCTGCCCTCATAAACCTCTGTGTATCAGAAAACAATAGTAGATAGTATTCCATAGGTCTTCTATGAGTATTCAGTCTATGAAAACAACAAAGAACAATACCAGGCAGAACAGTGGCATCTAACAATTCTTAATTATGGTTTTATAGATGAGGCCTGAAGACAAAGCAGAATAAATTATCTTGGCTGGAGATTATGAATCTGACAAGTGAACAACAGCCATCTTGTGACTCGTTTGCCTTTTACGTACATCATGCAGCATTTTACTTCTTGTCTTTAGCACATACAAAAATGTTAATTAAGAATAAGTGTTTACAATCTCTCCACTCCTTCTCTGGCTAGGATCCCTGAGTCTTCGGTGCAGAAGTTGTGTTGTTGCTGCATCAGTTAGGGCTGGCTACCACATGATCATTTGTTCATTATTTTTCAATTATTTGTAGCCTTCTCTAACGGTCTCCATCTGTTGTTGCAAAGAGATATTTCTGTGATGAGAGGTGAGACTTATACTTATCTGTGGGTATGAGGAAACATGTTTAGAAGATAGTTAGAAATTATGCTGGTCCTCTTCCAAGACCTATGAGTTCACTAGTCCTGAAATGTTGGCTAAGTTCCCAGTACCAGACATCTGATTGGGCTTTAGGTCCAACTAAAGAGCTGTTGGTTTCCACCAATGTATGTGGAGCACTACTTTAGGGTTATGGTGCCGTGCTGCTCATTGTTGTCATTCATATGCCTCATATCTAGGTTAGAGTAGCGGCTGTCCCTTCATTTGGATGCTTGCACGGTGTTCTCCCATACCACGAAAGCTAGTCCTCAGGACTAGCTCGCTGATCTCTGTGTCCTGTACATGGTGTCTTCGGCAATACAGATTTAGCTTCCATCTCTGGGGAGCAGTCAAGGACAAAAGCAGAATGCCATGATGTTTTAGGAGTTTCTCGGTCTGACCAGTAACTAAAAACAGCATTTCTTGTATTGGGGTTTTTGTTAGGTGGTCTTTGGCTTTCGTAGGGAGCACTGTCAATGCTAGTGTGAAACTTTGATTTAAACTATATATGCATATTTATACACAGAATTATATGCATGGTGGGCTTTTGAAATAAATTGTTAATAGTGTAATTCTGTATGTTTTTTTCAGATAGCATTACTGTTATTTTAATTCAGAAGAAGGAGGAAAAGGGGTAAAAAAATAATATTTTTAAAAAGAATAAATGTTTAGGGGATGGAGAGATGGCTCAGTGGTTAAAAGCACTTGCTGCCTTCGAGGGAACTACCAGGATTCAGTTCCTAGAAGCCACATGGTGGCTCAAAACCTTATGTAAACATAGTTCTGGGGACCCATGTGGTACATTTATGTGTAAGCAGGCAAAAAGTCATAAGATAAAAATATAGTAATCGTTTGAAAAATGTTTACAGAAAAATGTTTTAATTTTAGTTATTCCCTTTATATCCCCATTGTAACCCCCTCCCTTTCCCCCTCCCAGGTCCTCCCCTCTGTCCATTCTTTATCCACCTATACCGTCCCCTGCCCCTGAGAGAAGGAGAGAGCACCCCCTTCCGCAATCCTCTCCAGCATGTCCAGTCTCAGCAGGACTGTGTGCTTCCTCTCTCCCAGTGTCCCGGCAAGGCAGCCACACCAGGATGAAGTAATCAAAAGGCATGCAACAGATATCATGTCAGAAACAACTTCCATCCCTTCTGGGGGACTCACCATTGGGTACATATGTGTAGAGGATCTAGGTCTAGTCCATGCCTGGTCCTTGGTTGGTGCTTCAGTCTCCACAAGCCCCTCTGGGTTCAGGTTAGTTGGGACTGTTGTTCTTCTTGTGGAGGTCCTATCCCCTCCAGGTCAGAAAACAAATCTTTTAAAATGTTCATTGCATGAGGGGGAGACTTCATCTGCCTTTAATACATAGCATAATTTAGGTCATAAGTATTTGCAGGTATGTAATTGTAGGACTCTGAGAACAGTGCCTGAGCCACGTCATATTTTAAGAGGTTGTTAGCCTCTTGATGAGAGCAGTGTAAGACATGTGTCTTAGATTTCCGAGATTATGATTTCATTGCTTCGCATGAGTGAAAACTGATTTCTTTCCTATTCAGCTAATTTCCTCTGTAAATGGGCATCAGCAGAGATACTCTTAATAAAGTATGGAACATAAAAATGGAAAACTGACTATTTGTTTCAGCCAAATAGATGAAAAAGAGTGTAGTCATGAGCACTGGCCACACATCCATCAAAGTGAAATGTCAGAGTCAATGTGTGCAACCATGAAGGATGCTGCCGTGGAAGGCTGGCCTTGCTGCATGAAGCAGGACACATGAAAGCACACGACACCATCTGCTCTATGTATTACTTTTCCTTTTCCTATTCACTACCTCCTGCCTTTTTATTTTAATGATAATGAAACTCTGAATTAGGTATTACATGTCAACCTGAGGCATGTAGTGGGTGCCCTTGCATTTATCACCAAATACAGAACCTGTCACCTCAGCACACTTTCGCAGGCTGGGCTGCTTTCCATCTACTGAAATGCAGAAGGGCAGAGCAGAAAGATTGGTGGATGACAAGGCATGCTGCTGTGATATCTATACTGTGTCATGCTGTCAAGTCGGAAAACACCGAAGGGCCCAAACAGCACTCCTTTCACTGAAGATTTTTTTCACTTTTTTTTTGAGTAATGTTCAAAAAGAGATTGATTTTTAGATTGTCTGAAGGTAAATTGTTGGTATTCTTTCTGAAGATACACCATGAGTTGGTCCCTCATAATTATTTTCTCAACCACTTAGTTATGATTCTAACATGTCATTTATATTATAATGGTGGATTAGCTCTATTTTAAAATATTGAATAATATTAAATGCAAGGTGGGGAAGGCCAGGACTTATTCTCTGCTAGTGGGATGCCAAACTGGTACAAATACTATGGAAATCAGTGAGGAGATACATTAAAAAGCTAGAAATGAATGTCTTACCCCATCCAGCTACACCTCTTGGGCAGACACCCATCCATGTTTATTGTTGCTTCATTTACACTGGTCAAGTAATGGAAAGAACCAAGACGTTCATCAGCTGGTAAATGGATCATGCGTATGTGATATATTTACAGAATGGGATATTCAACTATTAAGTAAAAAAACAAAATTATGAAATTTACAAGTAAATGGATGGAGCTGAAAATAATCATTCAGAGAAAGGTAGGTAATGCAGACGCAGAAAGACAAACATCACATGTTTTCTCTCATTGGTGGATGTTAGCTGTGAATCTTCAGATATGCGCTTCATTTGAAATACACATGGGGTCAGGACATTAATGAGAGGCTAGGGATAGGAGAACTTTGAAAGGACAGGAGATAGAATGCATTGGTATAAGGGCTTAAAGGGGGAATAAATGAATGGGATTAAATTTGTGTGAGAGCTAGGATGACAGGGTAGAAGAGGGAATGTAAGAGGGGGATAAAGAACACTAAAGATCTTTTTTTTTTTGAGTCCTATGGAAGCCTATCTACTACTGTGGAATTTTCCGTGTGTGTGTGTGTGTGTGTGAATATTTTATTCTGAATAAAATATTGAGAATGAGTTACCACTTTAAGAATTTTTCATCAGTGAAGTCTCATAAATTCCCAAACATTACAAGCTACTGCCATTGCTCTTTGCTACCCTCTAGAACTTGACAGTAAGACCCTGTTGCTGAAAGATACCACATACTTGACTAATATAACATGGAGATGCAAAGCTGGTACTGACCTGGAATTTTCATTCCTATTGGCTAGCTTTCATAGTGCTGGAAGGTGTAACATACACTATCTGAGAGAGAAAGGCAATTGATGATACCCAATTATGAATCCAGGGAGTTACAGTAAGAACTGGCCTGGCAAGGCATACTCTCTGCTGCAGTAATATTACAAACAACATGGGAATGACCAACTACCACACCCATGGCCATACAGATGACCTTGCTTAAACTCAATGGATCTGGGGGTGATGGGGAATCTTTGAAAGAGAACTGAACAGTTGGAGGGTTAATGGCGTGGATGGAAGAAGACAAGAAAGGATGCAGGGTTCCAGTAATCAGAACATACTTCATACACACATGAAACTGCCACAGAACAAATTCAGTACGTGTTTAAAATCTAATAATTAAAATGTACACCATCCAGATAGAATGATTGATCTTACTTGGAGAGTAGGACAGATGCAGTTAATTACGGAACCAAGATCAGATCATCCTGGTTTAGGATGGGCACCCAATGCAGTGAGAACGGTCTTTCGAAGGGAAGAGAAGGAGAAGGCACACAAACAGGACACTGAGAGAAGATGAGTACAGAGGGTAGCTCAAAGCATGAGTGAGCATCATACCAATGAGTGCCAAGGTCTGTGGGCCACCAAAAGCAACCCAGAGAGGGACAGGAACCAGCCTCTTGTTCAGAGACTGCACAAGGAACCAGTCGCACGGAAGCGCTGATTTCAGCTCAGTGCCACCTGAGCAATGAAATCAGCAATTTCTGTTGTCATAAACCAGCCGCTCGGAGGCAATTTCTTGCAGCAGCCACACGAACCTAATGTAGAGGACTTGTTCCGGTGTTTGAATCAGTGGTTCTCAGCTGGGCATTATGGGTATGCATGCTTCGTTTTTGTAGTGCTCAGAATCTACCTGACTTCCGTGATATGATTCAGTGCTCCAATTAGAAACGAATGTTCCTCATGCCACACTTTCTTCCTGTAGTTTCACTAGAAAGTGTGTCAGAAGGCTATTTGGATTTCATCGAAGGTCTGGTTGACTTAAGATTCAGTCTCTACGGAAGACAACACAGACTGGCGAATCAGCTTGAGGGCCCCATCAGTGCCTGAGCTACCCACAGGCTGCCCTGAATTTTGCTCTCACATTTATGACTCCCATTACCCTTTCCACTTGTGACATTCCTATTTGCCACTAATTGACCAAATTAATCAGTGGGATGAGAAATAATCGCTCAAGAGCTGTCAAGCAAACCTTGTCATTCTGTGACTTCCGGGGGCTCAAAGCCATTCAGTTCAATTAGCTTCATTGTTTTACACATAGTGCAGTATGATCGCCGGCAAAATTCCTTCATGCTTTGTTCTCTTTTTCTCCCCTCTGAGACAATGAGACATCTTAATAACTATGCCAGAAATAGACACAGACCTGGCCATGGGGAAACGGCTGCCTTTGAAGGACTCTGTGATCTGAGATTATCCACTGAAAAACTTCTGTCCTTTGCAAGCACCCTTGTAATGTCTTCAGGGAAGAAAGAACAGATTTTTCTGGCTGTCCTAAAAGATCAGTAGATAATTACAGCTAATTGCAGTCAACTTTCACCTATCCGTGCTAATGGAAGGCATCACTGATGCCAGCGATCCCCACCAGGCCACTTTCCATTAGGTTTCAGCAAGTAAAAATACAAAAGACATTTATACCACAAGGCTTTTCTCCTAGCTCTTTGGGAAACTCCTGAGCGATCCAGGCTTGGCTTTTAGATTGTCTAAAGGTAACATGGATACATTCACATTACCCATTGGTCAACCCATTGGCCCTACTATTAAAAGTAAACTTAGTAGAGAATTAGTACATGATTCATATCCCTTAACAAAGAGGGAAAAAATAATTGTTTAAAAACAAAACAAAACAAACAAAACACAAAACCTTCCAGGGCAGATGTGACCCTAAGCCTGGAGGCTGACTTAAGATTGATTGTGATAATTAATAATTATAATAACAATAATAAACTTTCCCATTGCTGGGTACCTTTGCATCCCAGGCACATACTAGAAATAGTCCTTCAAGTTATTATAATGTTCTTTTTGTGGACAAGGAATTGAGTCTTGTGGAAGTTATGTAACCAACCTCGTATTAAGCAACAGCAAATGACCAAGCATTTCACTCTATTTAAGCTGCTATAGTAAAGTATCTTGGTGACTTATAAGCAAGCTTATTTTTAACATTTCTGGAAAGTCCAAGAATACGTCACTGACATAGTCTGTGTCTAGAAGGACCTCTTTACCCCTTATAAACAGTCCCTTCTCATTTTGTGACAGAAAAAAAGTCCCTTGTGCTTACTCTTAATTCCTTTCATGAGGGCTGCACCCTCATAATCCAATTATCCTTCTTCATGTACACATCCTCATATAAGCCCATTAGTATAGATGTCAGCATGTGAATTTGTGCAAAAGACAGTAGAAATACTTAGACCATCCTAACACTGAGGTGAGATACAAATTGGATATTACCCTAACTTAATGGGATCTTAGTTTCTCACTCAGAATTGTTTCAGTTCCTTTCATGAGACTTGGAAGAAGAAAAAAAAATTACTGGACAATGTTTCCTGATCATTTTAACACATCCATTATAAGCACAAGTGTTTGTTGCATGCTCAAATGATACTAGACTTAAAATAAGATTATGTCTTAATAAATATCCTAAACTGACAAGAAACTGGCTGACTAGTGTTGCTCGACACTGAGAGAAACTACAATACTGAAGACCCACAGCCTTGGAAAGACCAAACCTCAAATTCTACCAAATGCATCTCATTTGCACAAAGGTAAAATTAAAAATGAATATATCAAGCCACAGTCAGTCAAGGACTGTCTATTCTAATTAAATCACATTAGAGAATTGGGTGCTTGGCTAATGCAAACATATTAACATCTCTCTGAAGAACATAATTTTTTATGACAGATGGAGCTTGAGGGCTTAGCAACTGAAATTTTAAAAGAATCTAGTTAAAAGTTGTTTTATTTAGAAAGCACTGACAGGGACAGATCCTGCATAGCCTGTTAAATGAAGACTCTGCTGCATAAATGTGTCAAAAATCTCCCTCCCACATTAACCGAGCCCACTGCCTAGTGGGATACCTCAAGGGGAATTCCCACCAGACAAATTCAGGTTATGTGTTCTTACTTTGAAAATAATTTTTTCCTAAAATACAACTTCCTCTTAAAGTAAATTTAAATTGAATATTCTAGGAGAAAAGATAAACATTGGTATATCAATAAAGAGAAATTATATGCTTTCATAGTGATACTTATGATGATGCAACTATGATTTTATATTGTAAGATTGGTGTTCTTTAATAATATTGATTTAACTAATAAGTTCATGGTTTGACGGTGATAATTAGATTACTATTAGTAAAGTCTATTCCAACTTACAAATTGATCTAAGCAAATACTGTGGAATCAAGAAGTGATCGATAGTGCCCAACCACACTCAAATGGAGAAAATACACATATAAACAAACAATTATTTCTAACAACATAGTTGCTGTTAGCAACCTGGCCATTAACAATGTGTCCAGATATGTGGAATAATTTTGTATATTCCTTACTCTCTGGAATTTTCACCATCTATTCTTACCTGCTTAGTTATTTGACTTTATAAATTTTCTCCATTCTGTCCAGTCTTCCAGTCTCCACACTCATTGCCTTTGCAAAGACCTTTTCTCACCTGAGACTCTGTAGTAGTCTGCTTCCAGTCTGCTCATGAGTATGTGAATCTATTTCCATATTTTTCATGTAGAATTATTAAGCCAAAGTGAAAACTGCACTGCCTGCTAAGTTAACAAATATATTTTCACTACAAAATGATATTTAAATGTAAAACATTAAAATCCTGGGTTTTCATATAGTAGTGACCTTGGATACTACTTACACTCTTAGACACATTTCTGTGATATAGCTTGTCATTAATAATTACTGGAAATCTTGGGATAGGTGAAAATAATGCAAATGAAATATATATGAAATACATATATATAATGCAAATGAAATATAAATGAAAATATATAGCAATCTCCCTTTTTGGCCCATAGTATAATAGCACTGATAGGCAAGATTTTAGAGTTCCATATCATATGCTTGAATATTTGTTAAAGTCTAAAATTTTCTCTGCTTAAAGAACTTTGAGTTCCTTCTATTTAAAAGTGTAGGTACTCTTTTTAGCTCTATACCCCATTTTTTAATTGTATTACTTGATTTCTAGCTTTTTAACTTCTTGAGTTCTTTATATATACTGGATATTAGCCCTTTGTCAGAAGTAGGATTGGTAATGATCCTTTCCCAGTCTGTAGGCTGTCATTTTGTTTTGATGACAGTATCTTTTGCTTTACA
>CM053757.1:2637073-2665989 GCA_028658305.1 Pachyuromys duprasi | reverse complement strand
GCTTACAGGGGTGGCCCACCATGCGGCATTGGTTATCTTTTATTGTTGTTGTTTTTGAGTCAGGGTTTCTCTGTGTAGCCTTGGCTGTGCTGGAATTACTTTGTAGACTGAGACACCAAAGAATTAAAAATCAGTGGGTATTGTTTTAAAATTTAAAGCACAAGCCTGAATGAAGGCCAGCCAGGGGGAGAAATGTCCAGCCACCTGCGGGGGGTGGGGGTGGGGGTGGGGAGGACCAGCCTTACTGCATTCTTTTACTGCCCTGGAGAGATACAGTTGCTAGGAAACCAGCCCATCTCCCCTAGGACAGCCAAACAAGGAAGCCAGACCGTTAATGGTTTGGGGGCCTTCCTATAGTCAATCAGTTCAAAATGCAACATCCCCTTGTGTGTTTCAATCAATAGATGCTTGCCAGGCAGGGATCCCCCAGCATTGGGCATGCTGAGATGGATTGGACCCTTTAAATCACCTGCCTAACCTGAGCACGAGGCTTTTTGCTCTCAACCGCTCTGGCGGTGAGGGTATGAGCCCAAGCAAGTTTGTAATAAAAAGATCCTCATGTGTTTTGCAACAGACTCTACTCCTGGTGGTGGTCTTTTGGGGTCTCGCGAATCAGGTACAACATAGACCAGGCTGGTCTAAACCTCATAGAGATCTGCCTGCCTCTGCTTCCCCAAATTCTAGGATTAGAGGCATGCAACACCACACCTGGCTGTTTGTCTTTATAGTACTGGGGATTAAGCACAGGGCCTCAAGCATGTAGTCAGGCACTGAGCACTGAGCTGTATCTAGTAAAGATTGTTTGGTTTTATTCCTTTTCAGCTCTGTTTTAACACTGATCTTTCTAAAGACAATGGGAATAGTGAAAATAGGAACAGCTCCTTCCAGCATCCATTGCTCTTGCTCCCTTAGTTTCATGAAACAGGACTGAAGTAAAAGAGTTAAGTAAAAGAACTGAGCATTTCTTCAAACTGTTGGCTCAATTCTATCACCTGGCATCAAGGCAATAGCTTGAAGCCATGCACAGACCCAATAGCTCCTTTTGGCTGATGAAAATCAGGAGATACCATTGACCTTAGGGTTTTGAGAGACAGAATGTACTCAATAATAAAGAAGACAACCTGAACTTACTAAAATTCTGTTAATATGCTCATTGTATAAGATGTTCATGCTACAGTTTAAAACTGTACCGTCCAATGTGAGGACCACTTGCCAGATGTAGTTATTTACATTTAATTAAGTTAAAATCAAATTTAACAAAATCAATATGAGTTTAATGTGATTACATTGAAATTTTAGTTCCTTGGGCATACTAGCCATGTTTCAGGACACTAGCAGGCATGTGTGCTGGTGAATGGCATGTTGGAGAGCAAGCCATAGTACATAGTACAAAGTTTTATTGACAGCTCTGTTTTGGAGTATAAAATTTAGCCACCTTTATAGACACAGAAAGCTGTAGTCCCTTTAATATTCTAACTCCCTACATAACAGATTTCTTTTGTAGACTTTCTCTCTGCTTTAGAGAACACATGATTTTTTTGCTTAAGTTTAAAACAGAAACACACGTCTTAATGTGTGCAAGAAACGACACCTCAGCAACTTGTGAGTGAAAGCAAATGTAGTCAGGAGGTGCTCCCTTACTATTTTTTTTCCCCAGAAATATCAACTTTCACGTGGTGTTAAAAATTGTTCCGGTTGGCTGACTCCAGGCTATTCCCTTGTGGACATCTGCTCCCCTTGTGGGGGCATCTGAAGGACTCCTGTGATCAGGATTTCAGGTGGTCTTAGGTCATTTTCCAGAATGTATGGAGAGCCAAAGGATAAGTCACACCAGGGCAGTGAGTGCCCATCCAGCCTGGCATGCTGCCCACATTGGAGCAGAGACCAAGGCAGCAAAGGACAGTGTAATTCCTTACAACACATTTAATTGTGCAATCCCATCCCAGAGAAATGTTTTCTCTGACCCAGACTGGTAATCAGCTTATGTCTGAAGGCACGAGAAAGGCGGTCGTTAATTATACAGTGAGCTGGGCTTTAGAAGGATCACTTTGGTATGGAAAACAGAATGCAAAATGCTTTGAACTAATGTGTTTCTACGTCCCTTCCATAAAAGCGGAACATGGATGGCTTTATACCATTCCTTATTTGAAGAAGAAAGAGGGAGCCCCTAATTAAAAATATTGTTGGCAGACTGTAGAGAGAAAGAGAAAGCATGGCAGGGATGGAAATACGTTATATTCACCTAGAAGGCATGTGAATGCCTCTACCACTTGATAGTCTTCTCTTTTAGCTACAAAATATGTAAAAGGTGTAGGGGAAACAGAGTTGCTATTGTTATTATTTGGTTTTGTTGCAAAGCTGTCATAGTGAACCATGGAGTTTTAATTTTCTTTACCCCTAAGCATCCACCCTTTCATACTGCTCTGAGAAAAAGATAAGACTGTGTTTGTAGAAGCTATGGCACATTGTATGCTCTGGACCACTGGTAGCTCCTGTGCTTGTCATGAGCCGGTGGACAGCTTTCCTTGGTGGTTCCATGCTCTCAGTGTCACCTACACCCAAGTAAATCTTGCCTGTCATGTCCTGCTCTCTGAGGGCTCCACCTTCAGCTTTGTGAGATATGAATAGACTGGGATAAAAGTCTCATTCCTGGGGCTTCCAATTATAATCTTTGAGGATACATGTACTGTTTTCACATAATTCTTTCTTTCTGTGCTTTTATGATATGGCATTACCATCAAGGAGAGGACTCCAAGGTAGGAGATAGGAAAAGATTATAGAGAGGCAAGATCCATGGGCTGGAGATAAGGGAAGTTCAAAGCAAAAGTGTGTCTGTGGATGCAAGCAAAACTGAGAGGAGGTGGGCTTAAAATGGGGATAAAATTTTTGAAATCTGAGATTATTGGACATAACTGCTGTTTAACACTGTGTGTTTATTTCAGTCACATTTTCACTGGGGTTTGCAACTGAGCAAGTTCTGACCATCTCACCTGCACAATTTTGTGAATAGAGGATGTGTTTGCCAACTGGTACCCTCTTACCTATGCTTGTACCTGCTCACACTGATGGAATGCCTCTCTATCTCATGCCCCATATGATTTGCAGGGTTTCACCTCAGAAAGAAAACATTCCATTTGGGCAGTACTTCTAATCAAACCATGAGACCAGGTCCCACATCTTGTGATGGGGCTAAGGCTTTTTAACTGTGGGAAGTTGTAGTAGGAGACACACAGCTGGAGGAGAAAGCTGGTTGCTTTCTGGCTACCTCAAGGGTTGCATCCTACAATAGTCTAGCTGAAAATACAGTTTTCCATTGGTTCAAGGTCTACTGTTCATGTGCAGGGTATGGTGCTCAGAGCCCAGCAAGAAGAGCTGTGCCCTTTTATTCATGAGATCATTCTGCTGCTCCATTCAATGACTTAGAATTGCAGGGGACTCAAGGAGGATCATGGTAATACATTTAAAGTGCCCCAAGCACTGAAAAAAAAAAGTGTGGTCTCCCTGTCCTCAAGGAGTCAAAAATGAATACAATGTCAAATTACACTGGAAGGTAGCACAATCCAGGGTCTTTTTTGTTAGTGGGTTTTAACTATTAATTACTTTAATACTTACAGCTGAAATATCAAATGGATAACCTTGACAAAGTTTTGGGGGCCCTAGGTGGTTGTCACTGTAAGCATGTGTTGAGGCTAGTCACTACTGAACTCATGGCACAGTGACTGACAAGGGCTAGAGGAAGCAGGTGGTTGAAGAAAGGAACCTCCCCTGAGCAATGTGTGTGAGAAAGGGACCTCAGTGGTGACAACTAGGTGGAAGTCATGATTCCAAAACTCTATGGGATAAGCTGGACGGCTGTGCTTTCGCTTATCCGGTAGCACCCTGATGTATGCTAATGTTAGCAGAGAGTTTTAACTTACGTGTGCTTTTAAATTTCCTTCATCCTCTGCTACCTGAGTTCAGAAGTTGCTAAAAGCAATAAAGTCATTACTATGTTACTCTGGCTTTTGCCGTGAACCCTCTGCCCAGAACACCATCCTCTCGTTTGCATCAGTGTGAGATGTAACAGGAGAGTCCAGTAAAAGTTAATGATCAAACTTCCTTCACAGGTAACAGGGGCTTTTTGGAGGTAGAATTTCTTGACACCAAAGATGAAAGCTTTGTTACTGGTTTATAATCATGGTTTTATTTTAGTATTTGACTTTTTGCAGGGGGTAAGGGAAAGGTCTCATTGGCACCATAAAGAACACACCATAAAAATGATTTCTTTTCATTGAGTACTTATCCTTTACTGGCCAGGATATAAAATCTGTAAAATCTGCCAAGAAAAACTTTTTATTTTTCTCTGGCTGTCAGAAGTACTGTTGAATCCTCCCTAGATTGTACTTGTTAGGATGATTTTACCCTCTATATGAGCAACACTAAATATAGTGATTAAACACATAATAGATGCTCAGTTAAATCCTCTTGACCAACCCATTGAATGAATGAATTCATGATTAAATTAATGATTGAGAGCAGTGATGTGCTATGAACATCATTGAGACAAGTTTTTAAAATTTGTCAAGAATGGTCTAACCTGGGGTACCTAGAAGAGGAATTTTAACTCCCAAGTATCTGTTCATCAATAGTCACTTGTAATTTTAGATCAGTACTTCAGAGGCTGCATCATCTGATGGGCTTCAGAAAAATGTGTCACAAGGTCCCCAAAAGACACTTCATGGGTGTGTCCTTCCTGTAAGTGAGCTGCAGAAGAAATAGAAGGCATTCTTCACATCCTTCCAAGACTTCCTTGCAAAGGAAGATTCTCAAAGGTAGCAATTTGGAGGTGAAGCTCCTAGCCACATTCTTTTGATTTCTTAAAAGTGTTTCGGAAAAAAGAGAAGGAAGGAAGGAAGGGAAAGAAGATTGAAAGAAACACACACACACACACAGAGAAAGAGAGAGAGAGAGAGAGAGAGAGAGAGAGAGAGAGAGAGAGAGAGAGAAGAAAAGAAAGGGAAGCAAAAATGCAGCTACATAGCGGTCCCATGACTCCCGCAGCTGCTGCTCAGCAGCTGTCATTAGCTCCTTTAAGCTGCTCCACAACGCTGAGACTCCACAATGCACGAACATTGCCCATTTTGTGCCAGAGCTGGTAAAGGGCGTCACGGCAACGCTTTGGACAGATCGGTAGCTTCCAACATGCAATCAATGGAGCTCGTCCGGGAAAGCCGGGCGCAGTCTCTATTTCACACCTTGGTACATTAATAACATTAATTTCACTCAGCCTTTGTAATCAGAGTCCCTCCTACAGACACTTATTTGAAGGTGTCTGGGGGCCCATACAAGAAGGAACGTAGTAATAATACTTCTTCTAAAGGAGTCTGCTCCGCGGAGAAGGTAGAGATTGAAGAGTAATAATTACACCTGAAATGTTAATAACTGGATGGCTTTTCTGAGTTCTTACAAGTATTTACATTTAAAAAGATAAAATTGCTTGAAAATTTGGATGAAGAATAAGAGCAGTTTCAGTGAAAAAACAGGCAATTTTCTTTTTTGTTGTTGATGTTACTGCCCTGGTTCCCTCAGCAACTGGATTCTTTGTGAGCCTGGATGCTGAAGGGACCCATTATTATGCAAAGTACCCTGGAACAAATGGCGTTGTATATCTCATAGGGAGGGAATTTCTTTAAAAAAAAAAAAAGAAAGAAACATGCAGAAGGAAAGGGAGGAAGAGTGAAGCCCTCAATGTTTGGGGTTTTCAGTGTGAGTCTTTGCTATACTGCCAACATCATTCTGCAGCTGGGTGTCCACAGCAGGAAGAGACATAAAGAGTCACAGTAGTGAACCTTGAATATCAAGTTAGCATTGTGGATTAGAAACTTTTAATAATTTTAGGCATTTTTATCTTTACAAAGGTCACATAGTAAATATTGTCTGCAGATCTTAGAATAGAGAGAATAGAGAGAATATTAAATCAGTGTTTTAAATTATGAGTGGAAGGTTTTTTCTTTTACTTCCTTTCCTTCCTTCCTTCCTTCCTTCCTTCCTTCCTTCCTTCCTTCCTTCCTTCCTTCCTTCCTTCCTTCCTTCCTTCCTTCCTTCCTTCTTCCTTTCTTGTTCTTTTTCTCCCCATCCCACTGTTTAAAGTAGCTAGATCTATAAATTCCATATTAAGGGACAGAGATGGTGTTGTTCCCTAATAAAGCATGGAGTCCCCAGTGGAGAACTTCCAGTCTGGATGATTTATTGCATCCATCTGCAGACTTGCTCTAGGCCTGGGTGGGAGCTGGGCCTTCCTGAACCCAGGCAGCAAATCACCATGCGTGCTTCAAGCTTTGATTCACTTCTATGGACTCATGAAAGAGAGGCTCCTGGAAGAACAGTGCCTCTTACCCTCTTCTCCTTGACCCTTGGCCAGCTTTGTCCCCTTGCCTCCTTGGGACAGATGTTGGCCTGGCTAAAGGGGAAGTGAGCTGCTTTATGGGTGTGCAAGCCTCCAGTTCCATAAGAAGCACATCTCAAAGTGTGATGCTGTAACTGCAGTGGCATCTGAATCAGCCTTAGAGAACAGAACAAAGTGGACAATTAGAAAGTAGAGAAAGATAAACAAACATTTCACCCTCCAGAGTTTAAACTGAATGAGGATATAATAATAAAATCCTGTGGACCTATTGCTTGGCTGGTTCTTCTCAGTTCTTTCATTTTGTGTTTCCTGCTGTTCATGGTATATCCACTTTCAGCCTGAAAATTTGAAGCAAGAGCCAGAAATCACCTTAGTTCATCAATCTGAATTCCAGTCTCTCTTTGTAAGAACTCACTTATTAATATAAAGAAAAGCAACTAAACCCCAAATCAATAATAATTTCTTCATGTGTCAAATGTCCAAGGATCATACAAAGCATCAGTTTTGCACTTCTTTCTTTCTTTCTTTCTTTCTTTCTTTCTTTCTTTCTTTCTTTCTTTCTTTCTTTCTTTCTTTCTTTCTTCTTGTTTACAATGTTTTGTCTACATGTGTGCTAGCAGGTTAGAAGAGGGCACCAGATCTCATTATAGATGGTTGTGAGCCACCATGTGGTTGCCTGGAATTGAACTCAGGACCTCTGGAAGAGCAGCCAGTGCTCTTAACATCTGAGCCATCTCTCCAGCCCCCAGCATCATGTGGATTTTTTAAATCTTTTACTTCAATCAATATTTAAATGGGCCCATTTATAGCCACTGATTTAAAAAAATTTCTTCTCTACTTTTTGTTTGCTTTTCTACTTTATTTTTTTTCTTTCTCTTTTATTTTCTGCTTCCTGTTGAATAGAAAGCCCTGTCATTTCATGTATTTGAGCAGTTTCCCCTGCCTTCAATATAGTGTGTATTTGGAGGATCAAGAGTTTTGATCAAATTTAGGTTTGCCATGGTTTTTCCAAGTCCACCTTGCAGATGGAGTGTTCTACGAGAAGGCAAATCATGTCTGTTTGTCTCTCTCTCTCTGTGTGTAATTTTAGCAGACTTACATGACCAGTGTTTAAGCAGCAATTTATTGGGAGAGTAAAGTGATTTTCTCTTTACATTTCCCCGTTCCCTTTCTTTCCCCCACGTTGTTCTCTGTTGTCAGGGGACTCTGGATTTTGACTTCTGGACTGAGAACAGAGGTTCTGTTTCTTTTAGGAGCAGCTAGAGCGCTTTAGAGGCTCAGATGACAGACTGAGGTGTTGAAAAAGTTTTCCACAGTGTTACAATTTAGCTCTTTCAGAATGAGATCTCAGGGGGCAGTGGAAACTCCGGTGTTCCAAAGCCTATGGTGATACAGAAGTGTTACAGCTCTAGGTTTTGCTTCTGTGCTGAGCAGGGCAGAGATGTGGGTTAAAGCCCATGCCTGGTAGGCTTGCAGCTAAGATACAGGCCTGGCAAGGCCCAGGTCCAGTGGACCTGGTGTGAGCATAGGGTACAGGATAAATGATGAACCTCAGGTGGCCATTGGTAGAATGCAGATGGTATCCTGCCACACAACCAGCCAGCAACACATTTATTTGAAATCAGGGATTTATCTTGGGCAGTGGAAAGGCTTTCAAAGGTAAATGTGTTTGATTTGATGGGGTTAGGGGGTCAGTGGGTCCCTAATTATCTTGTGGATGATAATTTGAGTCTACTCACTACAAGTACAATTGAAGGTCACTGCTAAAGACTAAGGTCCTTAGCTGGGTGGGGTATTTCTAGGCATTCCCAGATGCTTATCAGGAAAGTGTCAGGCCTGTAATCCGCCCTGAGGGTTATGTGACACTCCTTACAAAAGCCGCAGTCACCCAGATTAGGGGAAACTTTTAGAACCTCACTGAGAAAAGGGAGTGCACACCATAGACCGAGGGCAAACAAATGTCTATCCGGAGATGTCAGAATTTAACCTAAACCAGCAAAGCTCTACACCCTCCAGCCCTCCCATATAGCCCTCTCCACTCTCCTTCAAGTTCATGGTTTCCTTTCCTGCACTAATTGCTATTGCAAGCATAGATGTATAAGTGTATGCATATATTCTTACATATAACCTGCTCAGTAAAGTGATGATGTTTTAATTCTATCAACCCTTCCTCATCACCAGACTAACCAATGGCATGTTCGTATGAGAAGGGCAGGGTAAAGGTTTGGTTCTCTCACTTGTTTTCAATGTAGGATAATATATGCATTAGCATTACACATATGGCATGCTGTATACACAATTGCATTATACGTGTATTAAGATCTGAGAATGACTCATTAGACTTGCTTTGTTTACATTGTAATAAATTCATGGAAATAAACATGCTAATATGTTTCAGTGAGCTGCAGCTATTATTTTTATTGATGAGAAAATTAGATAATTTTTGCTAGTGAAAGCCTCTTCAAATTGTCTCCTGAGGACTTGTGAAACTAATTGAATACTTTTAGATAGCTTTAAGGTTCTCTTGACATACAAGATATTTCTTATATTGCCTCAGCCTTTCAAATACTGGGATAAAGACAGTTGCAATCATGCTTATCTCCATCTTATTTGTTTATTTATAATAAATATATTTAAAAAACAGTTTATATTAATAGGAAAGTAGGGCAGATATATAGGGTTATTGTAGGTTCCTTCCTCCAATCAAATTTCTTCGTTTCTTAATACCATGTGCCATTGTCATATTTATTATAATTAATATTGGTTTGTTATGATAAATATGTATGGAGTTTTTGTATACTTTTTTTTTTTGAGACAGGATCTCTCTGTGTAGCCTTGGCTGTCCTGGACTCTTTGTAGACCAGGCTGGCCTTGAGCTCAGAGAGCTGCCTGCCTCTGCTGGGATTACAGGCGTGTACCACAGCATCTTGTTAGCTTTTTGGGTTTTAATAAATAAGAGTGCCCCTGTTCTTTCATTGTGGCAGCATTCAGAGTGCTCACTGCTCTAAAAAATCATGTTCACCTATTCTTTCACCATTTTACTTACCAGCCCTGTGGAAAGCACTCACCTTTTTTTAAAGTTATGTTTTTATTGAAATAGAATGACTTTCCTTCTGCTCTCGTTTTCCTTTACCCATTCCTCTTGGCTCCCTCCCTCAAAACATTCCTCTGCTCCCTGGCTCCACAGCTGACAGCCTCCTTTTCTCTGATTAATATTGTTATGCACATATGCATGTATATGCACAAATATATATTAATTGCTGAGTATATTTTTACTGTTGCAGTGTATGTGAGAATCTACTCATTATCTTTACTTTATCTGTAGAGTTGACATAAGGGTTTCCCACTAGGCTTTATTCATATAATACCTTTCTTCTTTGTTCTCATGGCTTGTTAGCGCAATTCACTTTATTGAGGAATTATGGCCATTATGGAGATATACCACAGGTTACATAGTCATTCTCCTGAGGAACCTCTTCCTTGAGTCCAGTGTGTGGCAATTATGAGTAAAGTCGGTATAAACACTCATGCTCAGGGCTTCTATGTGGACATTTCTTAGACTCAGTGGGGTAAATGTGCAGTACTGCAATTGCATCTGCGTTGAGCAGGTTTTCTCATCATTATATACTAGTGATATATCTTTTGTTAAGTGTCTATTCAGATTTTTTTTTTTTGGCCTAACTTAAGAGGAGCTTGCTTTTATATTGCTGAGATTTAAATTATTTTTGTGTATTTTAGATAGATGGTATTTAACATATGCATATTTTACAAGTATGTTCATATGTTTGTGTTTTCATCCTTTTAAGAATGTACTTAATGGAACAGATGTTTTCAATTTTAATAATTAATGGATTATCAAACTCATTGGATTGACTGACATCATCTACACTGTTTTCTTAGGCTACCTTTTAGATTTTTTCTATGATGTTTAGTAAATGTAGTAAGAAATACCTTACCTAGTTTTCAGACCTAGGAGATGGGCACCGAGCCTCTTAACATTAAGTGTAATGTTAAGCTACAAGCCCACCTTATTATTGCTTGTAAAAATGATTGAGAATTTGGTACACACTTAAAATGTATTTTAACCATCCCCAGTCCCATGGCATTCTTCTCATTCACCTTCTCTATTTCCCAACAATGCTTTCCTCTCAAATTCATATGCTTTTTAGACAAATGCACCACAGTATCCTTAGTGTCACCTACATGTGCATGGGTGTAGGGTCATCTCTTGGAGCATCTTATGGGCCACACCCTCAACGAAAATGGATTTTTCCTCTTCTAGCAGCTAATAACTAGTTGCTAATAGCTCCCAGCTAGGGGTGGGCCTCAGGACCTACCCTACCCATGAAGGGGTCTGGTTGGCTTGATCTTATGCAGGTCCTGTTTATGCAGTCACAGCTATTGTGGGTTTGTGTGGGTCATTGCCTTGCCATGTTCAGCAAATATGGTTTCATTGCAGACCTCTGCTTCTTCTGAATCTAATACTTGTTTGGTTATCTTTCTTCCTTTTTTTTTTCTCCTGAGCTGCCCATTGGCTACATGTGTGTAGATTGATTGGTGCTTCAGTCTTTGGAAGCCCCTCCAGGCCTTAGTTAGTTGGCTCTATTGGTCTTCTTTTGGTGTTCCTGTCCTCTCCAGTTTCTTCTCTTTTCCACAAGACTCCCCATGTTCTGCCCAATGTTTGGCTGTGAGTCTCAGCATCTGTTTGGATCTGCTGCTGGGTCGAGCCTCTCAGAGGGCAGCTATGCTAGGTTCCTGCCTGCAAGCATGGCAGAGTGTTGTTAATAGTGTCAGGGGTTGGCTGTATCCCATGGGGTGGGTCTCAGGTTGAGCCAATAATTGGTTGAACATTCCCTCAATCTCTGCTCTATCTTTATCCCTGAACATCTTGTAGGCAGAGTAAATTTTGGGTTGAAGTTTTTGTGGGTGGGTTGGTGTTCTCCTCCCTCCACTAGGAGTCTTATCTAGTTAGGGGGTGTCCTCTTCAGTCTCCATGACCCATGGTACTACGAGTCTCAGCTAGAGTCACCCCCCTATCCTCCCAGAAACCTACCCTGTCATGGTTTCCAGCTTGTCATGGAGATGGCCCCTCCTCAGGCCCATGGTCTCTTTTCTGTCTGCAGACTCTCTGTTCCCCCACCCCACTCTCCTCAGGTCTGATCTCCACCCTCATTTCTCTCTGCGCCCCCTCTCTTACCTTGTTCCCTCTCTTCAGCCACTTCCATGGCCATTCTATTTCCCTTTCTGAGTCTTAGTTCCCCTTGAGTCCTTCTTGTTACTTATGTTCTTGGGCTAAAATCCATTTATAAGTGAGTGCATGCCATGTGTGTCTTTCTGGTTATAGGTTACTTGGGATGACTTTTTTCTAGTTCCATCCATTTGCCTGCACATTTCATGATTTCCTTGTTCTTAACAGCTGAGTGCATTGTTTAAATGTATCACTGTTTCTTTATCAATTCTTTTTTTTATTTTTTTATACTTATTACAGTTAATTTACTTTGTATCCCCGCTGTAGCCCCCTCCCTCATTCCCTCCAAAACCTACCCTCCCTCCCTCATCTTCTCCCTGCTCCTCTCTAAGTCCGCTCATAGGGGAGGTCCTCCTCCCCTTCCATCTGACCCTAGTTTTTCAGGTCTGGCTGCACAGAGGAGGCTCTGTGGCCTAGCAAGGCTGCTCCTCCCTCATGGGGGGGGGGGAGGTCGGCCAAAGAGCCCACCAATGAGTTCATGTCAGAGACAGTCCCTGTTTCCCTTACTAGGGAAACCCCTTTGGATGCTAAGCTGCCATGAGCATACTAAGCTGTCTGGGTAGGGGTTCTAGGTTATATCCATGTATGGTCCTTGGTTGAAGAATCAGTCTCAGAAAACACCCCTGTGCCCAAATATATTTGGTCCTTTTGGCGCTCTTGTCCTCTCCATGTCTTACTAACTCCCCCTTCTTTCATATGATTCCCTGCACTCTGCCCAAGGTTTGGTTATTCTTTAGTTGAGAAACATTTAGATTGTTTTTGGAATCTGGCTATTATGAATAAAGCTGCTCTGAACATAACTGAGCAAATATCCTTGTTGTATGGTTGAGCATCTTTCAGGTGTATGCCCAGGAGTGATGTAGCTGGGTCTTGAGGTAGAGCTATTCCCAATTTTCTGAGAAAGCCCCAGATTGATTTCCAAAGTGGTTGTACAAGTTTGCACTCCCACCGGCAATGGAGGAGGGTTCCTCTTTCTCCACATCCTCTACAGCATGTGCTGTCTCTTGAATTTTTGATCTTTTTTTCTTTCTTCTTTTTTAAATTAAATTTTTATTTTTTATATTAGTTACAGTATATTTACTTTGTATCCCAGCTGCAACCCCCTCCTTCATTCCCTCCCAATCTCACCCTCCCTCCCTCATCTCCTCCCTGCTCCTCTCTAAGTCCACTGATGTGGGAGGTCCTCTTCCCCTTCCATCTGATCCTAGCTTATTTGGTTTCTGATTGGCCGCAATGTCCTCCTCTGTGGCCTAGCAAGGCTGCTCCTCCCTTGGGGAGAGGAGGTCAAAGAGCTTGCCACTGAGCCAATGAGTTCATGACAGAGACAGTCCCTGTTCTCCTAACTAGGGAACCCACTTGGATACTGAGCTACCATGGGCTACATCCCAGCAGGGGGTTATCTCGATGCATGGTCCTTGGTTAGAAAACCATCTCAGGGTCATTCTAATTTGCATTTCCCTGATAACTAAGGATGTTGACCATTTCTTTAAGTGATTCTGGGCCATTTGAGATTCCTTTGTTGAGAATTCTCTGTTTACTCTGTACCCCATTTTTAAATTGGATTATTTAGTTATTAGCACTCTCTTGGATGTAGGGTAGGTGAAGATCTTTTTAAAGGATAGACTGCCGTTTTGTTCCATTGACGGTGTTCTTTGCCTTACAGCAGCTTTTCAATTTCAACTGTTCTCTTTCTGTGTTACCTCCCAATTTGATGGATAACATCCTATAGCTGAAAATACCACTTGCTTTAGTCATAGGATGTGGAGAACTCAAGCTCATGCAGACCTGGAAATTTATTCCTGTTGACTAGCTTTTATAGTGTTGGAAGGGTCTATGAATACTATCAGGGGAAAATAATCAACAGTCTTACACAGTTTCAAACCCTGTGAACTGCAATAATGACTGGCCTTGTGAACTATGAGCACTGGGGCAACAGTGGAATGAATATTATGTAAGTAACCAACTCCTTTTTGCCGGGGCTCAAAGCCCATTCCACTAGATAGATCTCATGCCCAGTACTGTTAGCTGGGACAAAAACCTGTGGTCGTCTAGGTCATAAGTCCTAGGGTAGATCCGAATCTTGCTACACGGACATAATAGTAAACTGTGCACACGTTCTCATCTTTGCACACACAGGTTAGTCTATCTCTCACATCTCATCAGAGAAGTCTCTTTTTAAGGTGGATGTCGATTAATACAGAGATGTGCAACTGCAGAGAATAAAAGGGTATGACACACTCACTTATATATGCTTGAGGAAGTTTTTTTTTCTTTATACAAATGAGTTTGTGTGTGTGTGTGTTGTGTATTCAAATGTGGAGGCCATAGAACAACCTTTGTTGTCTTCGGGCGTTATCCACTTTTTGTTATGTTTAAAAAAGATTTTAATTTAAAAATTATGTATACATACATGTGTTCTGGTGGGTGGCAGTACGTGCACTTAAGTGAAAGTGCCTGTGGATGCCAGAAGAGGAATCCTTGAGCTGTAATTACAGGTAGTTGTCAGTTGCTTGACCCAGGTGCAGGAAACTGAGCTCCGGGCCTCTGAGAGAGCAGTATGAACTCTTCACTATGGAGCCATCTCTCTGGCCCCTCATTTCTTTTTACTTTTTAGAAACAGTGTCTCTCTCTGGCTTAGAACTTGTCAAGTATGCTATTCCAGCGTGGCAGCAAGCTCTTGAGGTCAGTTCTTTCCTGCCTCTTTAGTGCGTTGTTTGCTATTACATGCTACTGTGACACTGCACCATTGACATCCTTATCTTTCCTTTAACTCGTTCCTCTCCTAACTAGGACCATTGACACGCTTTGTGCCTGGATCTCTTTGCTCCTATCTTTCGAATTGAGTGAAGCCCCAAGTGAACGTGTGTTGTTGACAAGTGCATTGTCATGTCAAGGACTCCAATACCTCAAAGGGTCCAGTTGGAGTGTCAAAGCCTTCCCCCATTGGGGTTCACAGGGATGATGGTGAATTCTTCCTCCAGTCTGAATGCAAATGTTGACAATGTGTGCAGAAAATGCCCACCATAGCTTTCTACATGCTGAAAACTGCTTCCCTACAGTACTAGTCCTACAGAGATTAGATAAGCCTGCCTCCTATTCAGCTGTATGCAATAACGCTGCCTCCCTATTCAACTGCACATAACAAACATGCTAAGTTTCTGGAGTTCTGGAGGGTTATTCATCAGATAGCTCAGCCCTATTGATCCCAGATTTTCAGTGTCTCTGTGTGTGTCTTCATTCCTTCATTTCCCCCAGAAAGGTCAGAACCCTGCGGCCATGCAGAGTGGGACATTTCCCTCATTCTTGGGCTTCCTAGGAACATAATGGAATGCTTTGTGTTTGTTCACTTAACATAATGCTTTTGGGATTTCTTTTGTCTTCCATCTCAGTTCTTCATTTTTACTGTGAAGTGGGCTCTGGTAGTGTCTGTTTGTCCATCTTTCTACAGCTGGATCTTCACGTTCTTTCCATTTTTGGATTTTCAAACATTTCTACAAGTTTTTCCTTGAACGTATGTCTGCGATTTTTTTTCCAGAAGACAGACTGCTGGATCTTGTGGATTTTTAATTTTATAAAAAGCGTCTATTCATGTTTTCAAAGGGATTGGTCTCCTGCTAAAAATATATGAAATGTTAGTTGCTCCACAAATACCAATATTGTTTTTATTTATTTACATTTTTCTTCATTACTCTGGAGGTTAAACCAAAGTTTTATGTATGCCAGGAAAATCTTAGGAGATAGGATATGTGTGAACATGTCCAGTGCTAATACTTATTGCCAGTTATTTTAAATTAAGCTATTCCAATGGGTGTGAAGTTTCCCTCAATGTGGCTTTAATTTGCATTTCTTGTAACTAATATTGTAACAGCAATTGGACACTTAACAGTCCAGCAGTCTTTTTCTGAGTCTGTTTCTAGGTCCTTTGACCCCTCATGGGATATTTATTTTTAGAATTAATTCTTTTGGAGGTATTTGTACTGTGCATGTGTTTTATTTTTCTGATGATAAATTCTTCAGGACTTCACTAATTAAAACATGCCTTTGATTTACATTTCTTGTTTAAAAATTTGAGATACTTCTGGGATTAGAGAGCATTTCATCATATCTGGCTTTGTTTTTATTTTTAAAAGATTTTTTTTTACTTAAATATAGACTATCCTCTATGTAATGAGTGTCTGTGTTCCTCTACGATTCATATGTTAAAATTTAATTCCCAGTGTGAAAGGGATTAGGAGAGCCTTTGGAAATCTGAACTTCAGGAGTAACCATCCCTTGTAAGATCAGTAGCTCTGTAAGGGAAGGGAAGGGTGGAGAACTGATTTCCCCTCTTCTCTCCATGTGAGAATTCAAAGATCAGCTGGTCTGCAAAATGGAGGAGACCTCAACATGCCTCAATCATGTCAGCCTTAAAATTAATCCCTAATCTTAGGCTTCTAGAACTGTGAGAAACAAATTGACAATGTCATTTGGTCTATGGTGTTCATTACAGTAGATGACTCCCTCCCTCACTTTGCCTACCCTCTCTCCAATCAGTCCTCGTCATTATCCTTCCTTCCTGGAAACTGATGTCTCATTGTTTTCCAGTTTACATTTGTTTATGAGACATCGGAAGTCATTTTATCATGGTTTATTTGAGGTGATATGCCACCTTTATTTAATTTCTCTCAAGATTTACTTTTTTGTGTTATACTTAGAAACTCTATTGTAGTGTGCCTAGATGAACTTGTTCTAATTTTAACAGTTCGGAATTTATTACTTTTGGCCTCCCTAACTCAGATGGAGGAGTGTCCTGGGACTCAGGAGTACTGGAACCACATAGCTCTTAGAGGAGAGGAGATGCTCAATGGAAGAGCACCTGACACAGGGGAGCCCAGCAACCAAACAGCTCTGAGAAGAGCCAGCCTCAGTAGAGGATTGCAGCTCCCAAGGGAGGGTTTCCCCAGCTGAGCTTAGGAACCCCGTAAGCCCTATTCCACATCTTTGCTTCTTCTCTCATTGCTTCTTGGGATCTTCTGGCAGCAAATCTCATAAAAGTGATGTATTGGGAGGACCCAGGATGTGGAGGGACAAATCCAGGGTTGGCTGCTCCTGCTCCCAGGAGAACAGCAGGGAACTGAGCAAGCACCGCCTTTATATAGGATTTCTTTGATGGCAAAGATTTCCAGGGTGAGGATTGATAGGATTTCAAGTCCTGAGCCTGGGGGAGCTCAGGGGTTGGTGGATTTTTCTGTTCAGGGATTGGTGAGGTTTTGCGGGAAGCTCAGGGATTGGTGGGTTTTCTTGCTCAGGGATTGGTAGTTTTTGGTTCAGACTTTTCACCTAAAATTAGGGTAATCTGGGAAGGGTCCTTTTGAGGGGCTGGAGATGACTTTTCTAACAGTTACAGAGGCTGGAAATGCTGTTACCACAGTTAGGGAGTTCTGGGGAAGGAGCCTGAGTGCTGGAGTTCCTCAGGCAGGGACCTGGCCGCCTTCCTGCTGTGAGGGTTTACAAAGTTTACAAAGTGTACAAAGTTTACAAAGTATACGAAGTTTATTAAGGTCTTCCTGGCACTTGAGTAGACACCAACGATTACATCTCTTGAATCTGTGGTTTTATTTTTAAACTAAATTTGGGAAACTTTTGACTGATTTTCTTTAAGACCTTTGATGCATTCTCAGGACTCCACCTTCTTCTGAGGTTGCAATTGCATAATGTGACATTTCACATACTGTGTCTTTTGGCTTTTTTTCCTTTGCCTTTTCCTTTTCTGTATCATTTAGTTTGAATTTCTTTGTTCATATATTCAAATATCCTCATGATTTCTCCTAGTAACCAATCATATTCAAAGACCATTCAGTGACAATTAGATTTTAAACCTTAGGATTTTGACTATTCAATCACCTGAGGCTCACATATTTCTCTTTTCATCTATCTATCTATCTATCTATCTATCTATCTATCTATCTATCTATCTATCTATCTATCTATCTATCTATATTTATTTACTTATAAATAAATGTATTTATATACTATATATTTATATACATATATTTCTGCAAATTGGTTTCATTGTGTGTTAGCTAATTTGTGTGGCTGTGAGAAATTACCTTAATGGAGAAAAAGTTTATTTGGCTCAAATTTCCAGGAGTTCCAGTTCATCACAGTGGGGAGGTCCTGCTAGAATGGCTTGACAGGATCTTTTGGTAGAAGCTTCTTGTCCCATGGTAGATTAGGAAGCACAGAATGGTATGGAATTATGTGAGTAGAGTTTCATATACCCTTTCAAGACCTATTCTTGGTGATCAACACCAACCAGCCAGGGTCCACTCCCTAGAGGTTACTCAGATTCTCAAAAGTACCTTCAACTGGGGAACAAGTGTCAAACTTGAGTCTATGGGGACCACTCTGGATTTAAAACAGAACCCCACGTTTATTATACACTTGCTAATTTGATTAATGAATCATCTGTTGATTTTCTTGCAGCTATTTTTTTTCCTTGACTGTGGGTCACATTGTTCTGAAGTTTATATGCTTTAGATATTGCATTTAGATAAAATGAAAGTGAAGATTAATACACATTTGTTTTGTTATTTATATTTCATACATGTATGAGAGTCCCTTCCTTTGTAAGGGGTTCAGGGTAAAAGTAGGATACGCTATAAGCTCTCAAAGGCCTGAACATGAGTTCCAATTGCATTTGGCTCAGCATCTGGTCCAGAAGAGCGCTCATCTAATTTTGAACAAGATAGTACTTGAGTTGCATATTAGTTTTCAATATTTCTTTTCCTATTCATTTCTAGTTTCAACTTCAGTAGGTCTCTCCAACCCAAGTGTAGATAGTGAGTTCAAACAGGGAGAGACTAGCCAGGAGACAAGGAGATTAACCATTGGGCTCTTATGTTGTGTAGAATAGCAATAATAACATACTTTACTAAAAGGCAGAGGAGCAAAGTGGAGGAGACTCACACTCCAGAGCCAGACTGCCTGCATTCATATCCACAGGCAGCATGTGTGAGAACTTATCATCTCCTCTCTGTGCTTTCAGGATAATAGTGGGGTTGCTTCTCATAAAGTTATTAGTAGAATAACATGAGGTAATAGTCTTTTTTTCCCCAGAGAAAGTTTTTCTGGGTAGCCCTGGCTGTCCTGTAACTTACCCTATAGACCAGGGTGGTTTCGAACTCACAGAGATTCACCTGATCCTACTTCCAGGTTGCTGGGATTAAAGGTGTGCACCACCGCCCAGCTAGGTCAGATTATTCAAAGTGTTTATTTAGAACAATTCCTGCCATAATGTATTTGTTAAGTCAACTTAAAAATAATCAATCAATACATGTGGAAGGGCAATTTCAGAATTGATAGTGTTGACTTTTGGATGTGGCTGACTTTAAATTTTCTGTCTTACTGTGGATTATGATGCCATGATGCAAAAAGGAAAACAGGGTATCACTGGTTTAGAAGAAATAAATAGTGTCAGCAAATGCACTGCTTGGATCTTTTTTGTTTTCACTGAAATCAGTTCTATACAACCAGGATTGGAGAAACTTGATGTGAAAGTAATTGACATAACAAAATCCACAGGAGTTGAGTAGCGGTGAGCCCCGTGTGAACAGCATCTTGGCTTGGTCTGAGTTAATAGCGAGGTGATGTTTATGTGGCACTCAGCAGGAGCTGGACTACATTCTAAGGTGCAGTGTTAAGTGCTGGACCCCATGGGAAGTCAGCATTTCTGCTGTGGATTGTATCCAGGGAGAAGTGACAAAGATGGCGATGGAATGATTACAGTTGTACGTGTGTTGAATACTGAAGAATTCCTGAAAACACCTCATCTGTAGTTCATTACATACACTGCCTGGCAGGTACCATTTATATAGAATAGTACACCTTGGACGGTAGTTTAGTTGACTGCCTTCATACCTGCCTCTTGTGGTATACTACTGGACACCCTCCTACCTGCTTGGTATCATAGTAAGCACATTTTCTTGTTCAGTCCCCACAGCAATTATGTGGAAAGAATCATAAATAAATAATCATGTGATGGATGTCTGTCTGAGTGTCCAAATGTAAGATATATGACACCACAGAACCAAGGTTGGTAAAGCCACCTGAAAGTGATAGGTCACATGGGCTTCATAAGTTATGAATCTACAGAGACACAATTGCGATAAAAAGAAAGTTGGGCATAGGAAAAAGTAGTGGTGTACAGAGCTATGAGCATCACCTCTAGCTATTTCTGTATTATCTAACAACTTGATCATTGTGATCTGATGGGTGTTTCCTGCTACCTTAGCCTGATGTTATTAATTTCCCTGTTCTCTCAGTGCCTGTATGCTATTTCCATATTTATCAGAGAGCTTTCTAAGCACTAAGAATATACTTGTTATTTTTTTCCTTGCTTGACAATAAACCTTTTCCTATAAAATCAAGAAAATACCTTTGAATTCCTTTGTGGATTTCCCTCTAGCTCGACAGCAGAAGAGTAGGTGCATAGCATACGATCATCATGTACTTCTGTGTGTGAATGAATTCCTCTCTGTGAAGCAGCCAGTTAGCGTTCCGATGTCTGGCCTGTCTTGTACATGTTTCAGAACTATGAATCATACTGTCAGTGTCTGGTCCACTCTTCATACAGCAGGACTTAGTCTTGGGGTCCAAGTCTAAAGACAGGTCAACATGTGCCTTTAGAATGAATGTTTCCGTTAAAACTCCTTATTGGCTGAATATCTATTGCCTGCGTATCCATCCATCCATCCATCCATCCATCCATCCATCCATCCATCCATCCAACCATCCATCTCCATCTGTCTGTCTTCTATCAATCTATTTATCATATTTTATCATCTACTTACCATCTTTAAATCATCCAAACTATTTTCTATCTACCAATCATCTCTATCTGTAAAATGCAACTAATTAATTAAAAGATGTTATAGATAAAATGGAAACCAAAGGTCAGATCTATATTCTGTGGAAACAACAACTAGGTAGTAAGCTGTAGTTGACTCATAGGCAGAAGTTTCCCCCACTCTGGTTAAGACTGTTACAGTCAGAGGAATAGATAATAAATAACTAAGATGGTGTATTTAAATCATAAATGCTGGCAACAGAAACATGGTAAACAGGGGGCATTCACTGGTGTAAGACTATGCTGTGATATGTTTCCATGTGTAGCTTCTCATACATTCACTCTATGGATCCTCTTAAACCCCAGAATAAATTCCCCAAGTGGATTGAGACATCATGACATCACTGATGGAGGTACCAGTGGTTGTGAACGTCTCTAAAAGGTTTTTCTCTGTGGTCTGGCATGACAGAGGACAAAATGTTTTTGAAATGATCTCCCTCCCTCCAACAAGAATTATTGTGGTTTGAATATGAACTATTTTGCTAACAGGGTTTTGTTTTTAATTCTTAATTCCCACACTTAGTGGTGCTAGTTAGAGGTGATTGGGTCATAAGCAAGCTAGCTTCATCAATGGATTCACCTGTGGGTGAGTTTATACTGAATGGGATGCTATGAAGTGGATCCTGGTCAGAGAAAGTCTGTATTTACTTCCATGCCTATCTGACCAACTAACTAACAAACTAACTAACTATATGTGTATATGTATGTATTCCATTTCCTTATATTTTATAATTACTGTTAGACCTTTAAAACATTTAAAATATGTATTAAAATTTTCCTCATTTAGACTTTAAAGATAAAATGATGAGCACATTTGTCTGTTTTTCACTATTATATTTAAAAACTCAGAGAAGGAAAAAAGACCTACTGAGTTCACAGTCTTGGAGATTAAAGCTTTAGTCCCATCACTGGTTCTCTCTGAGGAGGACCTCACAGCAGTTTTGAGAATGCATGTGAAAGGGAGATAAAACCACAGACTAGGAGGTCAGGGAGAATAACCTTCCTTCTTTCTCCTGAGGACCTCACCCTACCTGACCTAAGGACATCCCACTTCCCCACTAGACTCCTTCTTAAACAACTTTACCTTTTCAGACCATCACATTGAAAGCCAGACTTTCAGCACATGAATAATTGAAGAACATCTTCAAATCATTACAAGCCAGTTATCCTTTCCTGGGATCAGAGGAGGAGAAGGTAGACAGGTAAGAGACTTGCTGCCTAACGTTTCTAAGAATTCTGGCTGTAGGAATATTTTAACATGCAGCCACTACTACAATGGATTTGCAAGGTTCACGCCGTGGAGAATGTAATCTGGGTTTTGTGCTTGCAGTTGGCTCACCCAGCAGCTTCCCTGAACGCAGCACTCGCCCGGGCACTGGCACACTGAACAGGCAAGCACTGACTGCATTGTCTTCATCTGGTGTCATCAATCTCCAGGAATTGAAAGTGGCTGTTGAGTGTGCATGGTAGCTAATTCCAGGAAGAATTTCAAATGCAATACATCAGGAGGATCATTCTATTTTCTCCGCTTCAAATTAATGACAGTTATCTGAGTCTTTGTGATTGCTGAGAGAAAATAAATGATAACAAAGGAAGTGATAATGCTAGGACTTGGAGGCCGTATGATTTGTTCCTGCATCGTCAGCCTCCTGTTACTACAGCAGGGACAATTAACTTATACAGACAAAAATTTGTCAGATGTAGTGGTGCATGCTTAGAAGGCTGAAACAGGAGGATCACAGGTTTAGGCTCACTCCCACCCATATATCAAGTATAAAGGCAATCTGGTATAAATCAAAATAGGATAAAAAATACAAAATAATAAACAAACAGGCCTCAAGCTGAAACCAAGAAGCTTCTAGATTTGGCTTTCTGAACAGTTGAGGAATTAATCAGTCCCTCACTGGCCCAAAGACCTACCACAGCTGGCTCACCTTCTAAAGCTCCCACTGTGAACCAATGTTGTCACTTTGGGGACCAAAGCTTTGACACATAGTCCTCCGAAGGATATTCATCAACTCAATTGTAATATTCTTCCTCTGGTCCCTCTCATAATGCAGCATGGATTCCTTCCATATCCAAGAACACTCATTTTTAACTGATCCAACATCGCTCTACGGTCCAGGTCCAAAGTCTCCTCTGAGACTACAGGCAAACCATTAAAAAATTAAGGCTGTATATTTATAAAATATAGTGATGGAGAAGACAAGAGACAGACATTCTTACTCAAAAAGGGAGGCCTAGTTCCAATTGATCAAGGTGAACATTAACCCTGACACTGTGTGTTTATTATCCAGGGAGCAGTGTGGTAGCTTCCACGGGCTGCAGCAATCCTCCTCTTGCGAACTTACTGATTGTAGCTGTCATGGCCTCTGTCTGATCAGATGGTCTCCAGCTTCCAGTTATTGGCACTTGCACCTTCCTTGACTTTCATTGCAGCTTCCCCCTAGCTGAACCTTCCATAGCTCCATTGTGTAACTCCTCCTGCTCCTTTGAAAGCTCAGTGGAAGCATCTACATCACAAAATGCTTACATTCTGCACGCCAAACAAGAACCATATTGGTCACACTAAGGCTTGTGCCTGCAGGAGCTGTGTTTGGGTTGCTTGACCACAGCTGCAGTCGGAGGGTGGACATCAGGGAGACAGATCTCAAGCCTGTTCTGAATGTTCATTACCCTATACTCTGCATTTCTTTTGAAGGTGTCTGACTTTGCACATCTTCAAAGCAAATCTGAAGTTCTGTATCTTTGGCCTGTGATAGCGGTGGTCTTGCTGAGTTCAGAGATGCCTCACATCTTTCCTAGTGTTCTGGTGTAAAGTGTTGGCTTTTAAAAGAGCATTTCTGACTTCACCCTCCATGGCTGAACCTTCACTCATACTTCTCTACTTTGTAGAGAATCTTGTAGTTGGCTCAAAACATGCCAAGACCAAGTTCTCAGCACAAAGGAGATTTATTTATCCCAGAAAGACAAAGTAGAGGGAATAAGAGACAAGGACAGGAGGTAGAGGATGAGGGAGAAGGGGAAGGGAATAGAGATAGAGGAGAACAGGGGCAAGGAAGAAGGGGAAGGGGTGTTTGTGCACGGGGGTGGGAGGCAACAAAGGAAGTCCTCTGGACAGAGAGGAGACAGAAGTGGAACATGGGAAAATGGCGGTTTATAAAGATAGAATGGGAAGCACTGTGTTAGGATGAGGTTTTATTTTAATTAGGTATGTTTAGTAGGTGAGCCAAAGGAGGCTTCTGATTGCTAGACTTCAATACTTTCATAGTTGGACCTTCATAGTCAGCCTTAAGAGGTAGAAGTGGCCAAATAAGGGAATATACCTTTGTGGCTAGCTTTAGGAGTATAGTCTAACATTTTTTAGCAAGTCAGGGGGCATGGGGGAGGAGGACAAGACCTTCCAGAGCCATGTTTGCCATGCTCGAACTGGCCAGAGTCTCTTATTTTTATGCTAACCTGTCAAAAGTTCTCAGTGTGTATGTGTGTT
The DNA here is from genome assembly GCA_028658305.1 of Pachyuromys duprasi. NCBI lineage: Eukaryota > Metazoa > Chordata > Mammalia > Rodentia > Muridae > Pachyuromys > Pachyuromys duprasi. Next base: position 2,641,979 of record CM053757.1, on the reverse strand, counting down.
GTGTTGTGTGCATTTGTGGGTGTATGTGTGTGGGTATACATGTATATGTGTGCCAGTATATATGCATGTTTGCCTGTGCCTCAGCAGTTCTGAAGTTAAGGTCCATGTCTTCCTGGACAACTCTCTATGCATTAATTGAAGCAGAGTCTATTATTGAATCTGGAGCTCACTAATTCAGGCTAGTCTAAGGAGCTAGTTTGTACTTGGAATTCCTGTGTCCAAACTCCCAAGAGCCAGCATTATAGGACCATGCTTGTGCATAAACTGCCACAATTTCAAATCATTTTATTTTGCCTCTTTTTGATACCAATTTTTGCTGTAAATTTGGCTAAAACCAGACAATAATTTTAACCAACAACCTGAATATTTTACTGGCTTGAAATCCATGTCCGTCACCTGCAGGGAAATCCATGTCTACATCTGTAGGCTTAGAGTTTTCACAAACCTACTTTATTTAGGGTTCTTAAACGCATCTATTTCCCTCCTAACCCACTGACTAGAGGCAAGGGAGAAAGAAGGTTATTAGAAAAGAGGGTTTGTGGGCTGGAGAGATGGCTCAGAGGTTAAGAGCACTGTCTGTTCTTCCAAAGGTCTTGAGTTCAATTCCCAGCAACCACATGGTGGTTCACAACTATCTAGAGTGAGATCTTGTACCATCTTCTGGCCTGCAGGGACACATGGAGGCAGAATACTAAATAAATAAATAAATCTTTAAAGAAACAACAACAAAGAGGGGTTGTGGCCCTTTTTAGATGTAGTTCCTTGGGGTGAGTTCACTCATTGTCTGGATACCAGCAGTCCAGTCAAATAGCCAACACCAAATAGTAACATGAATCAACAGCAGCAGCATGATTAGCAGAAACAGCAGGACTCTGATGAGTTGGAATGAGTCAGTGAAAGCAGCAAGACTCAGCCGGAGGGCCATAAGAAGTTCTCTGGATCGTTTCTCTTTGCAAAGGCCAGGGAAGCGATGGGAAATCCCCATGCACAAGACAGCTTCCAGGAAAACATCACATACCCTCTCATGTGTCCCTTTTCAACTGACCAAGATCATGTGCCCCTTCATGAATTTGTTTTCAACTGATGATGAACTAAAAATATTTACACATTCTACATTTGGGACCAAAATGACAATGACAACAACAACAAGCTCATACAAGAAACCAAAACATTTACTACAATCATTTGCTTTAAAATATTCAAGTCCATTAACAGTAAGCTAATTTTCCATCAAACTGTGAAGGCAGAGACAAAATGAGAACAAATTCCTTAGCACCAGTAGCCAATAGAGTTTCCAGCTCATCAGCACAGACCTTGTTGTGCTGTCTGTATTACCATTACTGTTCTGGTCTTTTGAAACCTTGACAAACTGTTAGGCTTTCTCTAGCCACCACCTGTGAGTTGGAGACCATACCCACAGGAGGACTCCTGTGGGAACACCCAGCTCCCCACCCAGGGCTCTTCCTGCACTGCCCTCTACCTCCAGAACTCCAGGGGGCACTAGAAACTACCAGCCAATGCCAGAGACAACCAGGTGGCTAAAAGTCAGTGTCAAAAAACAACCACAGCCACTGGTCATTAATCTCTCTCAACATCAATGAACTCAACTCTCCAATTAAAAGACACCGACTAACAGAATGAGTATGTAAACAGGGCCAACATGTTCTGCTGCATATAAGAAGCACACCTCAGCCACAAAGATAAATATTACCTGAGCATAAAAGGCTGAAAGAAGCTTTTCCAAGCAAATAGACCCACAAAGCAAGCTGGAATAGACATTCTAATATCTAATAAAATAGACTTTCAACCAAAATTAATCAAAAGAGATGAGGAAGGACACTTCATACTCATCAAAGGAAAATTTCACTAAGATGAAGTCTCAATTCTGAACATCTATGCCCCAAATATAAGAGCAGCCACATTTGTAAAGGAAACATTAATAAAGCTTAAATCATTAATAGTGAGAGACTTCAACACCCCACTCTCAACAAAGGACAGGTCAACAAAACAGAAGTAAATAGAGACATGATATCAACAGATGTCATGAATCAAACACTAAAGAGTATATTTTCTTCTCAGGACCTCACAGAATTTTCTCTGAAATTGAGCATATAGCAGGTCACAAAGCAAGCCTCAACAGTCACAAGAAGATTGAAATAATACCTTATATCATATCAGACCACCACAGACTAAAGCTGGACTTCAAAAATAACAGAAGTAACAAAAAGTCAAAACACACATGGATACTGAACCACCCTATTCAATGACAACTGGGTCAGAGAAGAAATAAAGAAAGAAATTAAAGACTTCCTAAAATTTAATGAAACTGAAGGTACAACGTACCCAAACTTATGGTACACAATGAAAGCAATTCACAGAACTAAGTACCTTCATAAAGAGATTGGAGACATCTCATACAAGCAACTTAATGTCCACCTGAAAGCCCTGGGGGGGGGGAAGGAAACACATCCAAGAGGAGTAGACAGCAGGAAATAGTCAAACTTGGGGATGACATCAGTAAATTAGAAACAAAGAGAACAATTCCAAAAAATGAAAGCAAGAGCTGGTTCTTTTAGAAAATCAACAAGATAGAAAAATCTTAGCCAAACTAGCTAAAAGGCAGAGAGACACTATCCAAATCAACAAAATCAGAAATGAAAAGGAAGACATAACAACAGACATTGAGTTAATTCAAAGAATAATTAAGTCTTACTTCAAAAGCCTATATACCACAAAATTTGAAAATATAAGTGAAATGGACAACTTTCTTGATTAATTCCACTTATCAAAGTTGAATCAAGATCAGGGAAATAAATTAAATAATCCTATATCTCCAAGGGAAATAAAGGTAGTCATCAAAGTCTCCCAATGAAAAAAAGCCCAGGGCCAGATGGTTTCAGTGCAGAATTAGATCAGACCTTCAAAGATGAGATAATACCAGTACTCTTAAAACTATTTTGCAAAATAGAAACAGAAAAAACCATGATCAAACTCATTCTGTGAGGCCACAGTCACTTTGATACCTAAACCACATAAAGACCCAACAAAGAAACAGAATTTCAGTCCAACTTGTCTTATGAATAGCGATGCAAATAAATACTCAATAAAATGCTCACAAATCGAATTAAAAAACTCATCAAAAATATCATTCACCATGACCAAGTAGGCATGCAGGAGGGGTTCAATATATGAAAATCCATTACTGTTATTCACCATACAAACAAACTGAAAGAAAAAAAGCCACATGACCATCTCTTTAGATGCCGAAAAAAGCATTTGACAAACTCCAACACCCCTTAATGTTTAAAGTTTTAGAGAGATTAAGGATATAAGGCACATAGCTAAACACAGAAAAGGCAATATACATCAAGCCTATAGACAATATCAAACTAAATGGAGAGAAACTTAAATCAATTCCACTGAAATTAGGGACAAGACAAGCTGCCACTCTCTCCATATCTCTTCAATATAGTACTTGAAGTCCTAGCTAGAGCAATAGGACAACTAAAGGCGATACAAATTAGAAAGGAAGAAGTCTAAGTATCACTATTTGCAGATGACATTTGCAGATGACATGATAGCATAAGTAGGTGACCCCAAAAAATTCTACCAGGGAACATCTTCAGCAATGTGGTTGGATACAATATTAACTAAAAAAAAAAAAGAATAGCCCTCCTGTATACAAAACAAACAAACAAACAAACAAACAAATAAACAGGCTGAGAAAGAAATTAGGGAAACAACACCTTTCACAGTAGCCACAAAAGCATTTTGGTGTAATTCTAACCAAGCAAGTAAAAGACTTGTATGGATAAAACTTCAAGTCTCTGAAGAAAGAAGCTGAAGAAGATACCAGAAGATAGAAAGATCTCCCATTCTCATGGATTGGTAGGATCAATATAGCAAATATGGCCACTTTACCAAAAGCAATCTACAAATTCAATACAATCCCCATCAAAATACCAATACAATTCCTTAGAGACCTTGAAAGAACAATTCTCAACTTCATATGGACATAAAACAAAACAAAACCAAAATAGCCAAAATAATCCTGTACAAGAAATATATTCTGGAGATATCACCATCTTTGATCTAAAGCTGTACTATAGAGCAACAGTAAAAAAGCTACATGGTACTGGCATGGAAACAGACTGGTCGATCAATGGAATTGAATCGAAGACCCAGAAAAAAAGCTGCACACTTACAGATACTTGGGTTTTTGACAAAAAAGCCAAAAGCATACAATGGAAAAAATACAACATCTTCAACAGAGGGTGCTGATCTAACTGGATATCTAAATGTAGAAAAATGAAAGTTATCACACTGTACTAAACTATATCCAAGTAGATCAAAGACCTCAACATAAAAGCAGACACACTAAATCTATTAGAAGAAAAACTCAGGAAGGGCCTTGAACTCATTGGCACAGGAGACAACTTTTTGAACAGAATAAGAATAGCTTAGGCTCTAAGATCAACAATCAATAAATGGGACCACATGAAACTGAAAAGCTTCTGTAAAGCAAAGGACACTGTCATCAGAACAAAATGACTGGGAAAAGATCATCATCAGCCCTACATCTTTTTTTTTTTCAAGGAAGAGTCATATAAGTTTATTGCATTGTTAGTATATGATACAGGTACTGTTTATCAAACTTATCCTTTTTTTAATTTTTTTAAAATTTATTTATTTTTATCTCAATCACAGGGTTAGGTACTTTGAATCCCAGGCGTAGCCCCCTCCCTCAGTCCCTCCTACCCTCCCACTCCCTCCCTCATCTCCCTCCTCCCCGCCCCCTTCAAGTCCACCAACAGGGGAGGACCTCCTTCCCTTCCATCCAACCCCAGCTTATCCTGACTCCTCAGGGCTGGCTGCAATGTCCTCCCCTGGGATCTAGCCAGTCTGT
>CM053757.1:2617410-2636973 GCA_028658305.1 Pachyuromys duprasi | reverse complement strand
ACTATCATGGGCCCCATCTGAGCGGGGGTTCCATCAGCCCTACATCTTACACCTATCAGAATGGCTAAGATCGAAATCTCAAGTAACAACACATGCTGTTGAGGTTGTGGAAAAAGGGGAACCTTCCTCCATTGGTGATAGTGCAAAATTGTACAATGACTTTGGAAATCAATCTGGTGCTTTCTCAGAAAACTGGGGACAGCTCTACCTCAAGACCCAGCTACATCCCTCCTGGCCATTTACCCAAAAGATGTTCCACCATCTAAAAAGGACATTTTTCTCAACTATGTACATAGCAGCTTTATTCATAATAATCAGATGCTGAGACTTACAGACAAACTCTGGTAAGAGAGAAAGGAGTCTTATGGAAGAGTTGGAGGATAGAGTGACCAGGAGAGGACAAGAGCTCCAGAAGAAGACCAACAGAGACAACAAATCTGGTTCCATGGGTCCTGCAAAGACTGATGCACCAACCAAGTACTTTGCATAGAGAGGACCCAGTACCTCTGCTCATATGTAGCAAATAGGCACCTCAGTCTCCATGTAGGTCTCCTAGTAAGGGAACCAGGGGATTTCTTTGACACAAACTCTGTTGCCCGCTCTTCAATCACTTCCCTCTGGTGAGGCAGTCTTGCCAGTTCACAGAGGAAGAAGATGCAGGCAGCCCTGAAGAAACCTGATAGTCTGCGGTCAGTTGGTAAGGGAAGAGGGCTCCCCCTTTCTGAGGACTAGGAGACAGGGATGGGGGAAGAGGGAGGAAGGGTGGTTCCAGGAGGAGACGAGAGAGGATACTATGATTGGGATGTAAAATGAATAAATTAATATAAAAAGAATCCATTAGCACCATTGGGGGCAATTACAAGAACAGCCCCACTTCTGAGCACATTTTTTTTATTAGTTAGTTTTCAACTACTACTACAAAAACAACCACATCCATTAACTCACAGAAAAAAAGGTGACGCTCCAGTCCAAGGTCAAGTAAGCCCATGGTTTGGTCCTCTGATAAATGTGGGACATCATAATGGGGAAAATTAGTTACCTCATGATCCAGGGTCTGAAAGGAAGAGGAAGAGGCTAGGGTTTATCACTTCTCTCAGTGACCTAAGGTCTTCCCTCTGTGTGCTACCCCTAAAGTGTCTACTGTCCCTCGGAAACATCGTCTTGGGATCAAGTTATTAATTTCTGGAGAGTATGAAGACATTAAACATACAAGCCACTGCAGGGCTCACATGTCACATTCCACCCATCTCCTAACACCTTCCCTTTCCTGTTTTAATTTTATATAAAAGAGAATGTTAAGGGTGAGACTTGTTCCAATGTCTTCCTTATAAGATATTGATGAAATCTTACATAATTTCTTAGTTCTTGTACTACTGGATCCATAATTAGTTCAGCATTCCCCTCATTCTGATTATCAATATAATTCAAGGAAAGAACATGCTCATCAGTACAGAAAACAAGGACAATATCAGCAAATTTATGTGTAATATTCGTTAAGAACACCCATTGTCAATATAGGAAAATTCCCATTTGCAACTAAAGAAGTCAGGTAACAGAGAGATGGATGGCCTAATCCAGGTCAGCGCAGTCAGTATATTGCTGCATGACTCAGGAAAATGAGCACTGGGCTGAGGAACTTACTGCATTGTGTTGTAGCAGCAGGCCGAGTTCTCAACACGCACAACCCAAGAGCCAGTGCGAAACACCTGCTTGAAGTAAACAGGCAAGGACAATCCTAACTGCGAACTAGACGTCCTCACCACTCCTTTTCTTTGTATTTACTGTAGGTCATAGATCAGGGAGATGCTGGATCTACAGGGCACCATGCACTGCTGGAGTCATGAGAACAGTGTTCCCGGGCTGCAGGGGCTAGAAGACGAGGCTGCGCGTTCCTGCAGCTCAGCGAGCCGGCCTCTGCTTCTGCACCAAGGTGCACGGCTCCTGAAGCTCGGCGCCGTCTGTGTTCTGCTACCAGGTGAGCATCTGCGCTGTCATTCTAGCATCCTGGGATTTTTTTTTTTACACCAATCCTAGGTGTCACAAAACTAAAGTTGTGCTGAAATTGAAATAATAATAAAAAATCAACAAGAACTTATTTGGCTTTGCATTCTCTTTTAAACTATAAAATCCAATATGTATGTGTGAGTGTATATGTGTGTGTGCATGTGCACGCATGTGTGTATGTACATATATGATGCATGTACCCAACAGAGGAATAATGTGGCATATAGCTACCGAACCATTTTCTATTATATTTTGGTATCATTTTAAATGTTAATATTTAAATTTCTTTCATATATACAGTCTTTTGAATGAGAGATGTTTGGTATCTGGGGAGCAAATGAATGAAATTCATACAAGCTTTGAGTCTGTAGAATCAAAAATCATATACAGTACAGAATGGATATTAAAATAGATACATATTCTCTTGAAATTTATGATGAAACTACTCGTGTCAATAAGAAAAATGACAGCAGCCACAGCAGCATTTACTTAGCCAGTTTTAATGTTACTTTGAAAATCTACCAAGCAATGCTCTGGGTGAAGATTTTAACAATTTTCTTTATATGAAATTTATGATAAAAATGTGTATAAATGGATGGGGGAAAGCCAATGAGGCCTAATTCTTACACAAAATAGTACAGGCAAATACAGAACACTCAGAGAGAGAGAGAGAGAGAGAGAGAGAGAGAGAGAGAGACTCGGGGAAGTGCACACCAGTTGGTTATCCAGTACAGAAAACACATATGAACAGACAGAACAGGTTATATTTATATACTTATGGACAGATATTCACATATATGAATATAAAATCATATCATATATATATTTATATGCATGTAACAATATTTAGTGAAAAAAAAGAGGCCACGAAATTGAAATAGAACAAGGAGCAGTATGGGAGGCTTTGGGGAGAGGAAAGGGAAGGGGAAAATTGATGTAATCACATAATATTTAAAAAGCAAAACAATTTTAAAAAGTTATGAGGAAAGGGAGCTTTGGTCATTAGAAATTTAATGAACACAATTTTATTTTGGTTCAGATCTTCGTTTGGTGAAAAGATCACTCAACCTGTGCAGAAGCCATGGTTCCCAGAAATGAGAATGTGCTATTAGCAAAGAGGAACTCAGACAGCACACAGAATGAAGGTTGGTCCTTAGCGGCTGGAAAGCTGTCTCAGAGGTTAAGAGCACTGGCTTCTCTGGTCGAGGACCCATACACTGGCTCACACCTGTAATTCCTGTCCCGGGGGATCTGATGCCCTTTTCTGACCTCCACAGGGACCAGGAACACATATGCCAAACAGACATACATGCAGACAAAACATTCATACAATAAAAACGAATAAAGAAAAAAAAAGGATTGCTAATCATGAATTTAACATAGGTTGGTTCCACTGACCCCTTGTTAGTGCTGGCCCTTAAATATGAAAGAGCAGAGTTATGGTTTATGAGAAAATTAGACTGCATTACCAAAGGTAGGCTCAGTTTCTCAATACCATGAAAAGTAAATAATGCATCCTCCTCAGCCTCAGAATACAATGCAACTGTGTTCCATCTTCACTTTACCCCAATTAGACCTACTCTGGACATAAACCTGTAGACTCTAAGATTTTAAAAATGCACATTAATAAGATTTTATTTTACTCTTAATTACGTTATAAGTATGTGTGCCAGGGGCAAGTGGAGAATGGGTGTGTGCAAGAGGTACAGGTACACACGGGGGGCTGCAGAGCACACTGAGTCCTGCGGAGTCGAAGTTACAGTTCATTATGAACCAATGAGTGCAGGTACCAGGAAGAGGTCCTTCTCAAGAGCAGTGTACGCTCCGCATCATCCGTTCGTCTCTCCATCCTTGACGCTGTGATGTCTCTTGTCTAAAGACCATCCATCATGGTATTTCTGATAACAACAGTTAGAAAGCAAGTGGTCGCAATCATCCAGGGCAGTGCTGCCCAAGACACTAATTGTCTGATGGTTTGTTTCTGTGACCATGGAAAACTGACATAGTGTACTGCACTGAAAATGAAATCTAGTATAATTTTAAACAGATGTCTATAATAAAGTATGTGTTTATGAGGAAAGACACACATTTTATAAACCACAAGGCAATCCATTTTTGTGTAAGACCTCCAATATAACCAGGGGTCTGATTTATAGTTTTTGCAGCCGAAAGTTCATGCATCCTGTAGTTTGGTGCACTTGATGAAGATGTTAAAACTCTTATATATTTTTTAAGACTTCAGTCAACTGAAAACTTGTTGAGATCAAAGCTTTTATAAGTTCTCATAATGTTAATTTTTAGTTCTGTCTTTTGGGTGAATTTGTGCACTGTCTCAATAATGGAGAGGAAGAGGGGAAATGGTAATGCTGGGACAACAAAGCTCTGGGTTGTACACTCTGTTTCTGCACTATTATGTTTCTAAACAAAGTAGGTAACCGTTAATCCTGAGACTTGCAAGAGAAAAAACAGTTCCACAACTCTGGGCAGAATTTGAAGCAGTCTTTAACTGCTCGCCAGGATGGGCTTTGGTCAGAACCTTTGGTCAGGAATTTCCAGCAAGTGGCGATGACACACGTGTTGGAAGGGCTTTTTAAAGACCACAGGCCCCTGTATTTAACCACATGCTTTGTTATTTTCCCAAAACTACAGCTCCCAGAATTCCAGTTACTTGGTCCTTGGGCAAGTGAGGTTTACAAGGTTAACTTCTGGGTTTTACAGTAACGATGGATTTTTTTTTCAGTGATTTTGTTTAATCTTCTGGTGTCAAAAATTTGTTATCACCTGAACACTTTTGTCTGAACCTCAAAAATTGTTAAGGTGAAGTCACTTAGATGTTCAGAAGTGATGTTAGGGATGCCAACCCACTGAAAAATGGAGAAAAGCTCATTTTCTTCTTGAATTTTAAGCCCATTCCTCCTGACTTCCTATCTCGGAGGAGCTTACCCCAGACTTCAGGATGTTGGAGGAGTTTCTCCCTGACTTCAGGGTCTGGGAGGAGTTTCTCCCAGCTGCAGGAACATATCAGAAGGAAACAGAGCCAGCCAATCTATGCAGATGTCCATTTTTAGATATATAGACGTTTGCTGTAAAAATCTGTACTGGAAAGTAAAAGACAAAAGCCTCAGCCAGAAAAGTTCAAACTTTTCTTCAATTTGGAGGAAATCTCAGGAGCTTGAATTTCTAGAAATATTAGAAGTTAGACATTTCAAAGGTATCATGTGTTCTCTTATACTGGGAGTCCTTTTCTCTTTTAATTATATAAAGCAGTGCTGATGTTATCAGATTGGGTTGTTCTCATCCAGCAAGGGCCATAGGTTCGGTCACTTACTGTGTAGCCAACGGCTGTGAAAAATACTTCCATGATAGACTGTTAGCTAAAATAGTTATTGACTGCTAGGACGCTGCAACGTTCAGAGAAAGTCTTTTAGAGGAAGCCCTTTGGGACAAGGCCCTTCAGAACACTATCTGATAATCCGAGACCAAACGAAAACAGTCCAAGGTGAAACATTTCTGTGTTTCTAATTTGAACTAAATGACAAGGGGCAGAGGCCAAACTGGATTTCTCTGAACTTGCGAACCTTTTAGGGAAGTAATCATTGAAAGAGAATGAAAGCTCAAGACAGAAGATTAAAGGAGACACAGTTGCCTCAAGTGAGTTCAAGCCTCCAGGCTCATGCAGGTAATAAGGCAGGATCCTGCGGAGACAAAACTACAACCCCACCTCTGTCTCTAAGGAGATGTGAGCAGCGGGCGCTTTGCAGAAAGCTGGAAAGGGTTAGTTCCCTGCATCGTTCAAAAACACAATAGGTTGAGCTTAGAAAAGACAAATCAGGAAAAGGGTAGTGATTCTCAGACAAGTACAAAGTAAAATTCAGAAAAGATTTGTGAGGTTACAGAGCAAAAGCAAAGAGAAGCCGTGCTGCTTAGGAAACAGAGGCAGGACCCAGTAACTGTGACTCAATTTACATCACACATTGCTGGTGTTCAGGCGAGTCAGCTGGCCTGCCCTCAGCGTTCTCCAGGAACCTGGCGCTATCCCACTTCATCACCTGTGCCAGGTGCGCAGCGATCTAAGGGCCCGCCTACCACCCCAGCTGTTCCTCTCTGCCTCAGTTTCTCTCAGTCTCTTTCTCTCTGCTCTCCTCCCTCTGTCTCCGTGTTTTCTCCCTCTGTCCCTCTCTGTCTTCATGGTTCTGTCCTCCTCCGTCTGTCTTCCTTCCTGCATGTCCAGTCACCCGCCCTAGCTCCTCCCACCTCCCCAATAAAGCTGCGTACACCAGATGCGCTGCAGTGTCTTAATCATCATTTTAACATTGGAGTTGTAGAACTCAGTGGCTTCTCCCGCTGTCTTGGCACATCGGGATGCCTCCTACGCCTAGCCACAACAGTTGTGCTTTCTCTTGTGGGTCTACACCACACATCGTGGGCCCTGTGTCCAATTTGCTACCACCTGCAACAAACCTGCTTTCTGGCTCACCCACTGCTCACCACTCCATCCACCACCAACAGTTACATAAGCTTTACGTGTCTTCATCCCGCCATCCTTGGAGTTTATTTTAGGCTCTACTGGGGATGAGATCCCTCTACTGGTACTTGCTTATTTAACATGCTCTTGGTGTGTGTTAGAGACTGAACCTGAGAACCTTGTATACGCAACTTACAACATGTTTTGTTTGTTTCTTAACTATGTTTAGAGTTTTTACGTGACTTTTCCCACCCCACTGCCCAGACCTCATTCATTTTGCGCCATGCCCTACTCAAACCTTCTTTGTCCTCGAGGTCTTTCTCATTTTTTTCCCAATTAGTCCCAATCTTTAATTTCTTATTATATGTATTCCATCACCCTCTTTATTTCCTACCTCCCTTAAGATTTCTTCCTTTACTCTCATGATCCTTTTCTAGTTTCATGACCCACCATGTAAAAACACACTATACATATACATATTTATGTACATATATGTATGCAGATATTTGTATAATGAGTATACTATTTTGGAAAGCATAGGAAATAGTAGGATTTTTGGTTTTCCTTAGTAAACATACACTTGTGATGTTTGTTCAATTTTTTTAAATATAATTTTTTATTTATTATAATTTATTCACTTTGTATCCAAGCCATAGTCCCCACCCTCATCCAATCCCTATCCCGCCCTCCCCCATCCCTCATCTCCTCCCATGCCTCTTCTCCAGTCCACTGATAGGGGAGGTCCTCCTTCCCTTCCATCTGACCCTAGCCTATCAGGTCTCATCAGGATTGTCTTTCATAGTCTTCCCCTGTGGCCTGGTAAGGGTGTCTCACCCCTCAGGGGTAGATGATCAAAGAACCAGCCACTGAGTTCATGTCAGAGACAGCCCCTGTTCCCCTTACTAGGAAGCCCATTTGGAGACTGAGCTGCCACGGGCTACATCTGTACAGGGGTTCTAAGTTGTCTCCATGTCTGGTCCTTGTTTGGAGAATCAATCTCAGAATCAATCTGGGACCAGATTTCCTGGTTCTGTTGTTCTCCTGTGGAGCTCCTGTCCCCTCCAGGTCTTCCTATCCCTGCACTCTGCCCAGTTTGGTTATTAGTCTGAGCATCCTCCTTAATATCCTGCTGTGTAGAGTCTTTCAGAGGCTCTCTGTGGTAGGCTCTATTCTTATTCCTTGTTTTCACCTTCTTCTGATGTCTATCCCATTTGCCTTTCTGCATGAAGATTGATCATCTTTCGCAGGATCCTCCTTGTTTAGCTTCTTTAGGTGTATAGATTTTAGTATGATTATCCTATATTATATGTCTAATATCCACTCATAAACAAGTATATACCATTTGTGTCTTTCTGCTTCTGGGATACCTCATTCAAGATGATCTTTTCTAGATCTCACCATTTGCCTGCAAATTCATGATTTCTTTGTTTTTAATTGCTGAGTAGTATTCCATTGTGTAAATGTACCACACTTTCCTTATCCATTCATCAGTTGAGGGACATCTGGGTTGTTTCCAGATTCTGGCTGTTATAAATAAAGCTGCTACAAACATGATTGAGTAAATGTCCTTGTTGTATATATGAGCATGTTTTGGATATACGCCTAGGAGTGGTATAGCTGGATCTTGAAGTAGCAGTATTCCTAATTGTCTGAGAAAGTGCCAGATTGATTTCCAAAGTGGTTGTACAAGCTTACATTCCCACCAGCAAGTGTTGTCACTTGAGTTTTTGATCTTAGCCATTCTGATGGGTGTAAGGTAGAATCTCAGGGTCGTTTTGATTTGCATTTCTCTGATAACTAAGGATGTTGAACATTTTAAGTGTTTCTCTGCCATTCAGTATTCCTTTATTGATAATTCTTTCTTTAGCTCTGTACTCCATTTTTTAATTGGATTACTTGATTTGTTGCTTTTTAACTTCTTGAGTTCTTTATATATTCTGGATATTAGCCCTCTGTCAGATACAGGGATGGTGAAGATCCTTTCCCAATCTGTAGGCTGTCATTTTGTTCTGACAACAGTGTCCTTTGCTTTTCAAAAAACCTTCACTTTCATGAGGTTCCATTTGTTAATTGTTGATCTTAGACTCTGTGCTGTTTGTGTTCTGTTCAGGAAGTTGTCTTCTGTGTCAATGAGCTCAAGGCTCTTCCCCACTTTTTCTTCTAACAGTTTTAGTGTGTCTGGTTTTATGTGGGGGTCTTTGATCCACTTGGGTTTTAATTTTGTGCAGGGTATAAGGTATGGATCTACATGCATTTTTTCTACAGGTAGATATCCATTAGATACATTCAGTCAGCACCATTGGTTGAAGATGCTGTCTTTTTTCCCATTGTATTGTTTTGGCATCTTTGTCAAAAATCAGGTGTCCAAAGTGTGTGGGTTTATTTTTGGGTCTTCTGTTTGATTCCATTGATCCACCAGCCTATTTCTATTCTAATACCATACAGGTTTTTGTTGTTGTTGTTGTTGTTGTTATTACTGTTGCTCTATAGAGCAGGGATGGAGATACCTCCAGAAGATCTTTTATTATAGAGGCTTGTTTTAGCAATTCTGGATTTCTTGTTATTCTATATGAATTTGAGAATTTTTCTTTCAAGGTCTTAAGGAATTGTGTTGGTAATTTGATGGAAATTGCATTGAATCTGTAGATTGCTTTTGGTAAGATGGCCATTTTTATTATTATGTTAATCCTGCCAAGCCATGAGCATGGGAGATCTTTCCATCTTCTGATAGCTTCTTCTATTTCTTTCTTCAGAGACTGAAAGTTTTTTTCATATAAGTCTTTGACTTGCTTGGTTAGAGTTACACCAAGGTACTTTATGTCCTTTGTGGTTATTGTGAAGGGTGTTATTTCCCTAATTTCTTTCTCAGCACATTTGTCTTTTGTATACAGGAAGGCTACTGATTTTTTTTAGTTAATTTAGTATCCAGTAGAATTCATGTATACTATTATGTTATCTGCAAATAGTGATACTTTGATTTCTTCCTTTCCAAACTGAATCCCCTTGATCTCCTTCAATTGTCTTATTGTTATACCAAAGACTTTAAGAACTATGTTGAAGAGATATGGAGAGAGTGGGCAGCTTTGCCTTTTCTGTGATTTCAGTGGGATTGATTTATGTTTCTCTCCATTGAATTTGATGTTGGCTACAGGCTTGCTGTATGCTGCCTTTACTATTTTAGGTAAGTGCCTTGTATCCCTGATCTTTCCAGGACTTTAAACATAAATGAATGCTGGATTTTATCAAATGCTTTTTCAGCATCTAAGGAGATTATCATGCCTTTTTCCCCCTTTAATTTTTATATGGAGGATTATATTGATGGATTTCTGTATATTGAACCTCCACTGCATACCTGGAATAAGTTTACTTGGTCATAATGGTTGATATCTATGATGTGTTCTTGGATTTGGTTTGCAAGTATTTTGTTGAGTATTTTTGCATCAAAGTTCATAAGAGAGATTGGCCTGAAATTCTCTTTCTTTGTTGGGTCTTTGTGTGGTTTAGGTACCAAGGTGACTGTGGCTTCAAAGAATGAGTTTGGTAGTGTTCCTTCTGTTTCTATTTTGTGTAATAGTTTGAAGGGCATTGGTGTTAGCTCTTCTTTGATGGTCTGGTAGAATTCTGTGCTGAAACCATCTGGCCCTGGGCTTTTTTGGATGGGAGACTTTTGATAACAGCTTCTGTTTTCTTAGGGGATATAGGACTATTTATTTGATTTACCTGCTCTTGATTCAGCGTTTGCAAGTGGAATTAATCAAGAAAATTGTCCATTTCATTTATATTTTCAAATTCTGTGGCATATAGGTTTTTGAAGTAAGACTTAATTATTCTTTGAATTTCCTCAATGTCTGTTGTTATGTCTTTCTTTTCATTTCTGATTTTGTTGATCTGAATAGTTTCTCTCTGCCTTTTAGTTAGTTTGGCTAAGGGTTTGTCTATCTTGTTGATTTTCTCAAAGAACCAGCTCCTGGTCTCACTGATTCTTTGAATTGTTTTATCATTTCTAATTTATTGATTTCAGCCCTAAGTTTGATTATTTCTAGCTGTCTACTTCTCTTGGGTATGTCTCCTTCTTTTTTTCCTAAGGCTTTCAGGTGAGCCTTTAAGTTACTTGTATGAGATGTTTCTAATTTCTTCTTGAAGGCACTTAGTGTTATGAACTTTTCTCATAGCACTGCCTTCATTGTGTCCTGTAAGTTTGGGTATGTTATGCCTTCATTTTCATTGAATTCTAGGAAGTCTTTGATTTCTTTCTTTATTTCTCTCCTGACCCAGCTGTCATTGAGTAGCGAGTTGTTCAGTTTCCATGTGTGTGTAGGCTTTTTCCTTTCTCTTTTTGTTGAGGTCCAGCTTTAGTCCATGGTGGTCAGATAGGATACAAGGGGTTATTTCAATCTTCTTGTATTTGTTAAGGCTTGCTTTGTGACCAACTATATCATCTATTTTGGAGAAGGTTCCATGAGGTGCTGAGAAGAAGGTAAATTCTTTTGCGTTTCCGTCTAAGGTTCTTCAAATGTCTGTTAGGTCCATTTGATTCATGACCTCTGTCAGAATCATTGTTTCTTTGTTTAATTTCTGTTATGTTGACCTATCCTTTGTTGAAAGTGGGGTGTTGAAGTCTCCTGTTAATGTGTGGGGATCTATGTGTGGTTTAGGTTTTATTAGTGTTTCTTTTACAAATGTGTATGCTCTGGTATTTGGGGCATAGATGTTCAGAATTGTGATGTCTTCTTGGTGGAATTTTCCTTTGATGAGTATGAAATGACCTTCCCAATCTCTTTTGATTAATTTTGGTTGAAAATCCATTTCATTAGTTATTAGAATGGCTACTCCTGCTTGCTTCTTGGGTTCATTTGCTTGGAAAACTGTATTCCAGCCCTTTACTCTCAGGTAATGTCTATCTTGGTGACTTAGGTGTGTTTCTTGTATGCAATAGTTTTTTTGGATCTTTTTTAACATATCCATTCTGTTAGTCTGTGTCTTTTTATTGGAGAGTTGAGTCCATAGATGTTGAAGGAAATTAATGACCAGTGGCTTTTAGATGCTTTAATTTTGATGTAGTGTGTTTGTTGTTTGGCTACATTTAGTTTTGCTGTAGTGAGGTTATTTATTTCCTGTGTTTTTCCTTATTTTTGTTAACATAAATATTTTTAGTTACATTTTTATTCCTGAAAATGTTATTATTTCCTTTTTTCTGTTTTATTAAAAATAGATTCTTTTCTCATATAGTGTATCCTGACTACAGTTTCTTTTCCCTCTACCCCTCTAAGTTCCTCCCCACCTCCCATTCCATCTGGATTCACTCCATTTCCTTTCTATCATTAGAAAAGAGCATCGTTCTAAAAGATAACAATTAAACATAACAAAATATAATATAATATGATAAATCAAAAAATCATATCAAAGTTGGACAAGGCAAACCAACAGAAGGAAAAGAGCCCAAGACAGACACAAGAGTAAGAGACCCACTCATTCACACATATAACTGTAACCTGGAAGATATCATATATACACAGACCTGGTGAAGACTTATGTAGACCCTGTGCTTGCTGCCTCAGTCTCTGTGAGTGCATAGAAACATTGCTCAGTTGATATAGGGAGACATGGTATCTTCTAACCCCTCTGACTTCTAACATTCTTTTTGCCTTTTTTATGGGGTTCCCTGACATCTGAGGGGAGGGATTTGATGAAGACATCCCATTTAGAGCTTAGTGTTCCAAGGTCTCTCTCTCTCTCTATGCAATGTCTGGCTGTGGGTCTCTGTTCTTGTTCCCTTTTGCTGCAGGACGGAGCTTATCCGAATATAGCTGAATTAAGCACTGATCTGTTATTATAGCAGAATAGCATTAGAAGTTATTTTTATCACTACTTTTTTTTTTAAGTCCAGTAGTATTTTGGTTTACCCTAAGACTCTTAGATATCCAGTCTCTGGTTCTTTGTCACTCAAGCAGTGTCAAGTATGGGTTCCAATTTGGCAGGTGGGCCTTAAGTTAAATCAAACTTCTGTTGGTTACTCCCATAAGCTTTGTGCCAACATTGCCTTTACATATTTTGCAGGCAGGACAGCATTTCTAGATCAAAGGCTTTATGGCTGGGTTGGTGTATTTTTTTCTTTCATTTTTTTTTAATGGCTCTGTAAACTTCCAATTTGTGTGTGTGTGCGTGTGTATATTGCTTTTTTAAAAAATCAGTTCTGATTATCTATTTTTAAGGCACACTTTGAATATTATTAGGAAGGGTTTACAGCATACTTTCTTTATAGCTAGTTTATCACCACTGAGCATTCCAGTTTGGCATCTCTGCTGAACATGCAGGAATTTGAGTAAGTACATATTACTTAGGGTACTGAGAATTACAATACTTTCCAGTTCTGCTTCACATGAGAATTAGCCACATTTCCACTTAGTCATTTCTTCACTGGTAGTTCTTAGTTCAGCACCACAGTCTGTCCCTATGACGTTCAGCTCAGCATTTTGCCAATGACATAAGTATGCAGTTATGTTTTCTTTCCTTCCCCCCTCCTCCCCTCTCTATGTGCCTGTTCAGTTTCAGGGTCTTTGCCACCCTGGACTCCTTAAAGTTATGTTTTAGTGAGTGCTCTGTTCTGTTTCAGTTACCTCCTTTTTTGTAGGTTGGAAAGCAAGGGAAATATTAGGGTTTGTGTTTTTCTTCTCTCTTAGAAATTATAGATTTGTGCATTTGTTCAATGAACAATTGTTTTTTATTTAGTTTTGATTTGTAACTATCTCCCAGAAGACAGATTTTGTAACAGTTACTCTATCACAGCCAGAAGATGAAAGTTAAAATTATCTTTCCTAAAACTCACACTTTTAATGATTTTTGGATGGTTTAATACCCAATTAGGGACTAACAAATCCTACAGAACTACTTTATTGAACAACAATTTGTTAACATACATTCATAAGAAAGAGACAAGATAGGGATAATTACATAGGGTTTGGTGGTGAGATTTTTATCATTATTATTTTCAGCATATGGATATTCAATAAACAATAGTCATTTAATTTTCAATTATAGAGTTTAGTTAGGAATGTTTGAAAAGTTATGCTTAGTGTACACTATAGTAGGGATCATCTTCAAGTCTTTGCAAACAACTCACTTTTAATAAGTCCTGCTGAAATGGAATTAAATACATGCTTCTTAATTTCAACTATTGAGTATTTTGCTGCTTTGCATATAAGGCACACGTGAACATTAGGATAATTGATGATTTAAAACTTAATATTTAAAGTACTTGGAGTTGAAAGTAACCTCAGAAGAGTATTTAATCGAGTCACTGTAATTGTTTAATGAAGTAAAGTGACTTGATAGAGTTCTGATAGGTAATTAATGACTGAGGAGAAATTTCCTTACTAGTGTTTTTGATAATATACCATGCTGTATCACGTTTTGTGAGTTAAACATTTAGGTATTCAACAGAGTCAAGGCAATCATGAAAACAAGAGTAGATGCTAAAGATTCTATAACTGGGAACAAAATTAAGTTTTCTACTGCAGAGAGCAAACAGAAGACATTTGCTACTAAAACAAGCAGGCACTTATCTATTTATAGAGCTCACTATCTGGGCATGTACC
This sequence comes from Pachyuromys duprasi, assembly GCA_028658305.1. Classification (NCBI taxonomy): domain Eukaryota; kingdom Metazoa; phylum Chordata; class Mammalia; order Rodentia; family Muridae; genus Pachyuromys; species Pachyuromys duprasi. The sequence goes on along the minus strand of CM053757.1, from coordinate 2,622,909 downwards.
CTGAACAGGGTCTTACTGTGTGGAAATGCTCGTCTGTCATATTTGTAGCAAACCAAATGACTCATTCCAGAATCAATTTACCATATTTATGTGAAAATGTCACCCATAGAATTTTTCAAAATAAGTTAAACATCTTCAGTGTTATTTGCACTAGGAACATTCTGAGGGAGTCTGGACCTCAAATTCCACAAACTGTAAATCTTAGCTCACTCTGACCCAAATAAGCCACATTCCAAAGTAATTCATCCCGAATAAATTAGGTCTTACTACAGGCAGCTGTGACGCCACACTTTGCATTTGTTGTAAGACACTCATGTTGTTTCCACACTCACCTTGGGAAAGCTGCCCAGGGCCAGTGTACGTCCTGGCCATGTTTCCTTTCCACTGTTTCCTCTCCAGCACTCAGGATGACAGAGAATCTAATCCTCAGAAGGTAGCTTCAGTTACACTTGATTTCCTTGAGGTACAAACAGGATTAATTATATATTTGTCCCAAATTATTTTAGTCTCCACAAAAAAGCACAAGCGTCCCACAGTTCTGACCCAGAGTCTTCCTTTCCAAGACTCTATGCTCTCTAGTGTGACCCAGTCTTCACCTCCTTGAATTCATGACCCCATCTACAGTGTCCATCAATCAAAACAACCTTCAGGAAGAGAATGCCAATGTCCTCTTTTCTGTGAAAGTATCTTTACCTTCTTGCTGAATTTCAGTTGCTCCCTGTTTGCTTCCACAGAGAACGATTCCTTTCCTTTCACATCCACATACAGGTAAACCTGGGTGGGGGACACAGTTCTCTCGAGATCCCTCTCTTCTGTTGCTTCTTCCTTAACATAAAAGTTTCCAGTCTTTTCCATTCTTGACTTCTACAACAGGTCATCTGGGGACACAGTTCCCTTGCACGATCCTGTCCATCCTGAGGAGGAAAATTAGTCCTACCAGAGCACAGCACATGGTGCTCACAGGGCTTCACATCAGATTCTTCTTCCCTCACTTGAGAAACTCAGTGTGTGAAATTGAAACAACCCCTTTGCCCATAAGAGGCTCATGGGTGCAGTTACCCACGTGCATTCGACTTCTTCTATTTTCTCCAGAACATTGACTAGTTCTTAGAAAAACACAGGAAAACACACGTTCTCTTCACTGTGTTTGATTCTGTTTCTCTCTCCTCAGTCCCTCCCTTGCTCTTTCTCTCTCTCTGACTCTCTCTGTCTCCTTGTCTCCCTGTCTCTCTGTTTCCCTTTCCTTCACAGATATCTCATGTAACCCAGACCTGCCTCAAATCCTTTATCTTCTCTGTTTAGCCTTCCAAGTGCTGTGATTTTAGGCTGTATTGATATCACATCCAGTTTAAAGGTTTTTCAACCCAGAGCATGGAGGAAGGGCATATGGGATCATTATAATAGTTTTTCAACATGCTGCAAGTTTACAATCACTTAAAAATCAAAAGTTAAACAAACATAGTATTTTTTCTCCTTACCCACAGCTATTTCTAGCCAAATGACCTCCTTTTTGCTCTTTCTGTAGAAAAGTTTCTATAAAGAGTTATGTATATTTACTGCTTCCACTATTCCCTCACCATACTACTGAAACAGAATATGTCAGTGTCTTCAATGCCTCCTCCCTCTTCCTTCAGCAAATTCAGTCTGTGGTTCTCACTTCTTATTCCAATCTTCCATTCTGCATTATTTAATCTCAATCACCTCCCACCCTCTTTGACTACCTGGATATCGGACTGCAGGTGTACATCAGATGCTGGTGAGCAGAGATGGAGTTACTTCTCTGCCATGGATGTGAAAGAGAAAATGAATCATCTCTTTGTATTCAGCTCCAGTTTTTACTTATTTGGACCAAATGCTGATTCTCCATACTCCACCCTCTCTGCATTCTACTATATAATCTTTCCTGTTTTTATGGTCCTATAGGCCACTGGCAAGAAAAGAATTTCAAAATATTTATTCTTAGTCTCATATGCTCCATACCTCTGCTGTTTACAACTGCACATCAAACAGACGTCACGAAGTAGACTAGTCTTGCGAGGGCAGAAGCTTCTGTTGTCTCTGTTGCTGTTTCCCCTCCTCACTCTTTCCTCAGTGCCTCTTGTCTCAGAGTATAGTAGGGCTACTCCTCAAGTAGGTCAAGTCTCAGAGTATAGTAGGGCTACTCGTCAAGTAGGTCAAGTCTCAAATCGTGAATAGGTTTTAATTTGGATACTTACCAATCTCTGTCACTGTAGTGAGGCACTCTGTTGCCTCTGCAATCTAAGCAGACTCAGAATCATTCTCCTTCCCCTGACCTAGGCCTCCATCACCTCTAACCTGCAGTAACTTCATTCTTGGCATTCTTGTTCTCCACCTGGATTTTTTTTTTACCATAACACTTAAAATGACACTTTAACAACTTCAGTCAGATCACATCAATCTAGGTTCCAAAACTTTTTGATTAATTCCCATCCCACTCAATAGATTCCAAAGCTTTCTTACAATTTCAAAGCTCTTGCAGAAGCCATGGCTCAGAGATCCTCTCTCCCCACCCTTGTTTAACCTGTGCTGCTTCACCCTACTCTTCTTTGATGAGCAGAGCCCTTGTAGTCACTATCCAGTCTGCTTGGAATTTTCCCAATTCCATGGATTTCTGATACCAGATCATTTATTCCCTACTTCTTTGAGTCTCAGCTAAAATATAACTCTATGTGAGGCGTTTACTTGTTCCAGAAGAGCTTGCATCAAAGTGACACCTCCCACTCTGACACTCACTTTGTTTCTCTACCTTGCCACACACACACACACACACATATACATATATACATATATTAGGTGATGAACATTCCAAACATTTACTTATTTGCACCTTTATTTCATTTATTTTGTGATCTTTTATATGCTTTGCTTATTTTATTAAACAAAATGCCTTCGCATATGGTACTTGCTCAACAATGACTTTTGAATGATTTTATTTCTTCTTTGTTGTACTGGGTTACATAAAGCCATTTTCACGCAAGTGTACAATGTATGAAACTGTACAATGTACTTTAAGCATACCCTCCATACGTTCCTAGTCAACTCTCTTTCACCCTTCTCTCCTACCATCTGTTTTCTTTGTTCCTTTAGATAGTTTTGCTTCTACTTTCATGACATCTCAGCCTGAGAAAATAACCAAATAACTAATATTTGGAGGAAAAATGAGAGTTGGTGAAGCTGAATATTGCACATAGAGACATTAGGATGAGTAACAGAATTTAATAAAGCAGCTATTGTTTTGTAAATGACAGGCTTTATAGTTCCAGTACAGACATCTGATACATGATGATCCTTCGGTCAGTGGGACACACATAGATGGTGATCTCATTGTAATAAGGAAGCGGAAGCAGTGATGTTATAGAACAGCACTGCAGAGATCATGTCTCTAGATAATAGACAACGGTGTGGCCGGTGTATGTATTTACAACGCGCAATTGCTGCTACTCTAGAGTGTACTTCTTCACTAATAATGCCAGTTTACTGAAAAGCATTCCTCGGGGTTAAATTGGCAGCAGCCTCAGACAGCCTTGTATTTACTGAGCCTCTCCAGCACTTCAAGGACCCACGCTGGAAGATTGGCACATCTTACGTAGGTTGGTGTAGGTCTACTCTGTAATGTTCTCCCAATGACAAGAGTGCCTGGTGTCCTACTTCTCAAAATACATTACTGTCATTAAGTAACATGACTGTAGTTAGGAACATAAAGCAAAATCAATACTGAAGTTTATGTAGCCAATATAGCTTGTTTTCTGGCCAGTTTATGCCTCCTCCTCCTCGTCTTCATCATTCTTTTCATTCTTAGTTGCAGGGTCTGGTTTTCTTTCTCTTTTTTTCTGGTTTTCTTTTTTTCCTTTCCCTTTCTTTTAATTTCTTTCTTCTTTTCGTCCTTACTTCCTTTCTTTTTTAAAGTTATTCTTTTCTCATATATTACATCCTGACTGCAGTTTCCTTTTCCACAGTCTCTTCCCCATCTCCCCTTTCCCACAAATCCACTCCTCCTCCTTCTCTCTTCAGAAAAGGGCAGGCCTCCAAACGTGGCATATCATGTTGCAATAAGACTAGGCACTTCCCCTCATATTAAGGCTAGTCAAGGTAACCAAGTAGAAGATAAAGCATTCCAAAAGCAGGCAAAAGAGTCAGAGACAGTCCTGACTCCCACAGTTAGGTGTCCCACAAGAACACCAAGGTACACAACTGTAATATATAGGCAGAGGACCTACATCAGACCTATACAGGCTCCCTGATAATCAGGTCAGTCTCTGCGGCCCTCCATGAACCCTGCTTGGTTGATTCTGTGGGCTTTCTTGCGGTGTGTGTCCTGGATGTTTCTTGCTCCTCCAGTCTTTTCTCCCCCTCTTCTGCAGGATTCTCCAAGATCAGCCTTATATTTGGTTATAGGTCTCTCCATTTGCTGCCATAAGTTGCTGAATGACTTCATCACTGATGATGATTTTGCTAGGCTTTGGCCTGCAAATATAGCAGTGTAGCATTAGAAATCCTTTCAGTGACATATTTTATTTATTTATTCATTTACTTATATTTTATATTTTATTTCTTTTTTATTATTAATTATATTTTATTCACTTTGTATCCCCCTATAAACCCATCTCTCCTTTCCTCCCAATCCCACCTTCCCTCCCCCTTCTCCATGCATGCTCCTCCCCAAGTCCACTGATAGGGGAGGTCTTCTTTTCCTTCCTTTTGATCCTAGACTATCAGCTATCATCAGGAGTGGCTGCATTGTCTTCTTCTGTGGCCTGGTAAGGCTGCTCCCCCATTAGGGTGAGGTGATCAAAGAGCAGGCCAATCGGCTCATGTCAGAAGCAGTCTCTTTTTCCATTACTATGGAACCCACTTGGACACTGAACTGCCATGGGCTACATCTGTGCAGGGGTTCTAGGTTATCTCCATGCATGGTACTTGGTTGGAGTATCAGTCTCAGAAAAGACCCCTGTGCTCAGATTTGTTGGTTCTGTTGCTCTCCTTGTGGAGCTCCTGTTCTCTCCCTATCTTACTATTTCCCACATCTTTCGTAAGATTCCATGCACTCTGCCCAAAGGTTGGCCGTAAGTCTCAGCATCTGCTTTGTAATAGCCAAAAGCGGGAAACAGAAATTGTGGTACTTTTACACAATGGAATACTACACAGCAATTAAAAATGAGGAAATCATGAAATTTGCAGGCAAATGGTGGGACCTGGAAATGATCATCCTGAATGAGGTATCCCAAAAGCAGAAAGACACACATGGTATATACTCACTTATATAGACCTATAAGAGAGGATAAACATACTGAAATCTATACACCTAAAAATGATAAACAAGAAAGAGGACCTGGGGTAAGAGGATTAATCCTCATTTAGAAAGTCAAACTGGATGGACATTGGATGTAGGAGAAAACAAGTAGCAGGACAAGAGCCTATCACAGAGGGCCTCAGAAAGACTCTACCTAGCAGGGTATCAAAGCAAATATTAAGAAACAT